>ML782158.1:29052-50655 GCA_009831015.1 Picea engelmannii | reverse complement strand
CCGATCCATTAGTGGTTGGGAGGCCGACCAGCTTCATAAATGCGCCGTTTGGCAGGCGCGCGGGTTTTGCACCCCACAGCCGCGCATATGCGCTCAAAATACGAAGATGTTGCGCGCGCGCGCGTGCGCCTAGTGGGTGCATCACGCTTTTTAATTTTTTGGCCATTTTTGCATAGTTTTGACCATTTTGCTGTGTTGTGGAGTTAATCCTTGTGCCATGAATGACTGTTTTTCTGTGTTGATGATGCGGAGTTCTTGTCGCCCTGTGCGGACGAAATTTCAGTGATAACAAATATGAAGAAAAAAGTGAGGAGATCAAAGATTCAGATCAACAGTTCATCCTATATATTCCTCCGTCAGATCTCGAGCAATCTGTATTCGGCATTGATTTTTGTGAAGGAAAAGAAGAGCAGCGGCAACACAGTCAGGTGGATCAGCAGTTCAAAAGGGTATTTATTTATGAATTCGATGACCCTATTGCTGGCTATTTAGATTCTATGAGTAGCATAAATCCAAGGATATTTTTGTCAGAAGGAGATATTTTGTATCATCTGCTCAAACCTTTCTTCTACATGATATGGTCTTTGTTATGGTTCAGGTCAAGATTCAGCGTGATATTAGTAAATCAGTTTCCGACGTGGCTGTATTGGAAGTATGATTTTACTTGATCAATATACTTCTCTTGGCTAGATGTAGGAGTAGACAGGAAAATAAACTCTTCTTATGAGCACGTAGATCATTTTCAGTTATTGTTGAATAAGCAGAGACACATTGAGTTTTGATGGATTGCAGTTTTTGAGGTGAAATTTCATTTTGGGCTAAGTCAGAGCTTTCACCAGTGCACAGCGCAATTTTACGACCAGTTAGCTGGTGAAAGGCAGCACTTTCACCAGCTAACCAGCGAATCATAAGGCGAGTTAGCTGGTGAAAGAAGAAAAAGCATTTTAGAACGCTACAAATTTTGCACAGATCCAATTTTGCATTGCTTCCATAACAGACTCCATTTTACAAGGATCTGGCTACTATGGCTATTCAAGTAGGTGTCTGCATTGATATATTTGTTGTTACAAATGAATACACAGATTTGGCTTCACTCAAGTTCTTAAGCATTGAAAGTGGTGGTTCATGGTTTTTATATTCAAGCACTGATGATTCAACACTTCTTCAGGATTTATATCGAATGTTGAATCGTCCATATGCTTTCACTTGTGTATTGAGGCTCAAAACATCACCCGAATTCAAACCTGGTCTCTCACACGACCACCTTTTTTCCAGATCCACAATATGATGATGTACAACATATTATCTGTTGTGATACATATGCCACTTATGTCTATGATTTTTATTTTGAGAACAACAATGGATTTAGCAGGAACTCAGATGCTCCCCCTGTTTTGCAATTTTCATTTCAATATACAGTCATGATACTGCCTGAAGAAAATTTCAAGAAAGGATCTATTTCCCTAGACAGGCCAAAGTATTCACTTAAGCGGAGGTTGAAAATACACACACTGCAGTGTGGAGTAGCGAGAAATCTAAATAAGTTGTATGACAGTGCTGATATAGAAGTTATACTTTTTATCTTGGTTCACAAGGTGATTTCCGTTTCCTTGGAGCAAGGTGTGAAGGAGGGAAGATTGTTACTGCATGACTGGCTTGTCATTTTCACAGCTCAATATAATGATTCCTACAAGATTATTGAATTTGGGAAGCCCGGTACCACTGGTTCGCTTGATGTTGCATTTTCACATTGTCCATAGTTGCAATCATTCGCCTTGGCTTGCCTTGCCCGACTGCTAGATTCAATCCTCCATGGCTTTATCCACATACACTTTTGTTTCTGATTCAGAGTTGTGATTTTCCATGGTTTTTTTTTCCACTATTATGATCTGAGTGAGGTTCGTTCTTCTTTTTCTCGTGACTCAGGTTCGATACTTGGTCGGACCTTTCTGAGGTGGAAGAGTTTTATATATTCGAGCTCTGTTTTGAAGAGCCATGTGTGGAGGCCCAGAACATTTGAAGCCTGCTAGCCCACACGAAGAAGGAGATAAAGTCAAAATGGCCAAGAATCAAGATAGCAAAGTGAAAGAAATATCTGAATCTTGCTAAAGTCTACATGAACTAGTTGCCAATATCTCAAAGATTCTGATTCCAAAAATCGCGCAAGTGAAATCTCTACGTTTGTTTGAAACATTTGACAGATTGAAGGCATTGGGCCGTGTGGAAGATGAAGGAGGATTTTAGGAGAATAAAGAATGGAAAAATTGTTGGTAAATGGCCGAAAATCCCTCATACAGGCGCGCAATTATAGCTCCAAATCCGTTTAAGTGGTAGAGGATGGTCAAAACTCCAGTTTGACAAGTAAACTAATCATACAGGTGTAAGGTCTTCATAGATTTGAGGTGGGTTTAAACTTTAAACTCATCGTCCATTCTAAGAGATTTTGCCATCAAGGCTTGTTGTATATTCTCCTTTCATTGAGCACCATGGGAAGCATTGGAACTGATGGAGCGACCTATGGGGAATACACCTATGAGAATCTGGACAGAGAGCTTCCATCACTGGAGCTGGTGGGTTCATTTCCTCCCATATTGCCCAGATATTGAAATCTGAAGGACACTACATTATTGCCTCTGATTGGAAAAAGAACGAGCACATGACTGAGGATATGTTCTGCAATGAATTATGTCTTGTGGATCTCAGAGTTATGGAAAATCGCTTGGCTGTTACCAAAGGAGTTGACTGTGTTTTCAACTTGGCCACAGACATGGGTGGTATGGGATTCATTTAGTCTAATCACTCTGTTATCATGTACAACAACACCATGATCAACTTCAACATGCTTGAAGCTGCCCGAATCAATGGTGTTAAAAGTTGTTTCTATGCTTCTAGTGCATGCATTATCCCCAATTCAAACAATTGGAGACCAACGTGAGCTTAAAGGAATCTGATGATCGGCCAGCTGAGCCTCAAGATACCTATGGCTTGGAAAATCTTGCCACAGAAGAATTGTGCAAACACTACAACAAGGACTTTGGTATAGAATGCAGGATAGGGTGTTTCCACAACATTTATGGTTCTTTTGGCACATGGAAGGGTGGACGTGAGAAGGCACCTGCTACCTTTTTGTAGGAAGACAATCACATCCACTGATAGGTTTAAAATGTGAGGCGATGACGAGCAAACACGATCCTTTACATTCATTGATGAATGCGTGGAGGGTGTCCCGAGGTTAACTAAATCAGACTTTAGAGAGCCAGTGAATATTGGCAGTGATCAAATGGTCATCATGAACGAGATGACTGAAATGGTGTTAACTTAGCAGAAGCATCTCCAAGAATTGAGCATATGTCAGGACACAATGTTGTGATATCGGAACTGGTTGCAGAACTTGAACCTCAGATCTGAAGTTGTTGGTAATAACAAGAAAGAGAAGTTTATCCATGCACTTTCACCCATGCATGCATCAATTATGTATGTATGTGAGCTTTCTGCAAGGCCTTCAAACTCAATATCTTGTCCATCTAAAGTTGAGCAACCATCTTTTGGGGAAAAGGATACAAAGAAATGGCCTAAATTTTTTGATGCCCAGTATTGGCAATATGATGTCTCCAAAAAGCGGCAAAGAGGAGGCACTGAAGATGCAAGGGTAGATGCAAAAAAGGCGATGACTGCAGATTTAGACATGATCCTGGTGCTGGAAAGAAAGGGAGAAATGCAGTGTCTAATACACATCAGCCCTGTTGGTTTTTCTTGTCAAGCCCTAGTCTAGATACTCATCTCATAGTGAGTTTAGGGGACAATTTTTATTGTGCACTAGCCAAGGGTTCATTCAGATTCAGATAGTGAATTACATAAGTTTAAGCATGCTCTTAAAATATATTTTAGGAAGCATGGAAATGTAATGATTGTATTTGAAAGGTGCTTGAATCCAAGGACAGCCAATCATCCTCATTTACAATACCCTTGTCAAAAGCATCTATAGCAGAGTTTACAGGCCTGCCAAGAATTGAAGAACGTGTTGGTCCAAAACCTCAAGATGAAATACTGCAAGAATGATGTTAGTATTGGCTATATGATAATTCAAAAAGCTTAACCTGGTCACACTAAGCTTATAGCATGCTATCATTTCCATATCCAAAATATGCAGAATGCAGGTTTGATTTTCAATAGCTCTATGTTTATCTTCTATGTTCTTGAGGCAGAAGTAGAGGCATTTAATCTGGGATGTGTTGTAAATGATGCTTGGACTTTGTTAGATATTCATTCATCAATAATATCTGGAGAATAAAATTATGGCTTCCTTACATTAATGCCATGCATAGTTTTAACTAAGCACTGAGTAAAGTCTAATGCGACCGATGCTATGGTGAGGTGCAAGAAATTTTCCAAGGAATTTGAAGCATACAAGTGACTGAAGAATGATAGGTTGTTGTAAATTGCAGAGGAAGATGAATTCGATTGCAGAATTACAACATCCATACCATCCAAAAGATCCCAAGACTTTGACAGATTGGACGAGGAGCAGCTCATGTCAATGTTTGCTGACATTGAACCATTACACAAACAGCAAAATCCGTCAAATCGATCATCTTCTAATCATATTCCTGTTGCACCATCAACTGATTTGGATAACAGATGTTCAGAGAGACCGACAATTTCTAAGAACCCTTCAATGCCATAGATAACAACAGTTGTGCATTTGGATTTCCTTTTGTATGCTCTGCAGCTGTGGTGTCGTTGTTTAAATCATTTCGATATCTCTAACTTGTTTTTCCTCGCTTGCTTAGATTATCAATTCTTCAATCAAGCATTGCAGGTCACCTGAGGTTCAAACATCAAGTATCAAAAACACTTTATCGAGCAGCTGCTGAAGAATCTAACACTCTATGCAGGATCATTGTTGCTCTGCATTATTTTGTTCTCAAATAAAAACATAACTTTCACCAGCGCGGAAGGCTACCTGCACATATCAGAGGATCTAGAAATCCTTTGTATCTTAAGTTGTTGTTGTATTGATACATGATCCGAAAAAGGTTTACAGTGACATGGTTGCAACCGGAAACACCCTCCGTTGTGGTGGTGCAGATTGGTTTCCTTATTGTGTTTCTGGAAGGTTGAAATATGCAATTGGTGAAAATCCTCATGTCTATCCTAATCATGGAAGATAGTCATGGTGGATGTGCCTATTGACCTCATACTGAGAACTGGAAGCACTTTAAACAGAGAGAGGAGCTTCGTCTAGCAATCCCTGAGGTCTTTGTACTCTTGCAGGTAATCAAGATTCCTCAAGTTTTGATTTTTGGGTAAGTTTCTATTTTCTGTGGTTTAGGCAAGCCCGTGTGTGTGCTCCTTAACCATCGAAAAGGCTGAATGAATCCATGGCCCAATACTAAAGGCACAAGGTCTTCTATGTTCTTAGAGACCTCACAGGGAGGTATCCATCCTAGTTGGAGCTAGATGTTAGCGATAAAAAATGCACCGACATTTTTGAAAGAACAATGCCTAATCTTGTAGGGAAACTTTGACTAGCTTCCCGAGCTCCAAATGAAGATCTGAAAGCAACATTGGAAATATTAGGATTTCTAGATGTCGATCGACTATTTAAGCATGCAAAACAGACTCTCCATGACTCGGAAATTTGATTTTGAAAAACTCAGCGCTTTCACCAGCGCAGAAGGCAAAATTATAACTAGTTAGCTGGTGAAAGTTGCGCCTTTCACCAACTAAGGAGCAGATTTTCGGGTAAATTAGCTGGTGAAAGCCTGTCATGGCTAGAATAGCCAAATTTTCACCCAGATCATGATTTTTTGGGTTAGAATGATTTGAAACCATTTCAAATAGATAGGTGGTGAATTATCAAGTCAAAATCTAAAGGCCATTCTTGGAGATGAAAGTCAAAAGGGAATTTTTTGACTAGATTTGGTCATTTTCAATGGAAAAATGATAGGGATTTTTGGCACACATCATCAAATTCGAATTCCACTTTCAAAGTAACAGATCAAAGAGCCTTGGAAGGATAATATACACTTCATCAACTTTCAACCAATGTTTGAAGACCAAAAGATAGAGGTTGACCTCATCTTGAGGATCTCTCCTTATCTTTTGTAAATCAGTTTTGACTTTCTATTTTTAGAATATCAGATCCATTGTTTTAGGATATGAAACTGATTGTAAAAGGCTATAAATCCAAAGATATTTGGAGCACTAGAGGGTTCAATTTTGGATACTCTTTGGCTATTGTACTAAGACACTTATTTTTCAATACAGAATCAGTCTTCTTTTGTTGTTAATGACAGATTTCTTCATCTATTCCATGTTCTTTAATTTATTTCAGTTTAGTTCAGATATTAAGAACTGTCATCTTTTTATTTAGCTCCTAAACTTGAACTAAAGGAATTCTTGTTGGATTGTATAATCCTACACACTGTTGTACTTGATTATCTAGATCGGTTTTCTCCATACCTTTTGATATTACTCTATCTGGTCATTGATTCCTAAAAGCACTGTTTCATTCGATTGCATTGTGAGTTGTCTTCCCATTAGCTATTCTCAGTTATCCCATTGATCCACACTTTCATTATTCATGATTTCTTAAGTTACCAAGCATCCTTAGCCTACAACCCTAAGGAGTTTCTTGGAGTGATAACAAAATGCTGTCATTGCCGGGGAGAGGAGATTGAAGCTCAGCTTCCTTAGTAGACGACATAGATCCATATTTGATGATACACAAAGCCTGGACATTATTTCGGTTGTAATCATCTATCTGGTGACTCCATGAAGGACGGATCTATTGGCGACTCCACTGTTGTATAAATGAATTAGATCTTAGCAAAGAGGTATGAGTTCTGTGATTTTTCAAGCATTTATGGTTACCCTCATCCAATACCTACTAGAGATGAATGGGAGCGTAGTATTCCCAGATTTCGAGGAGAGAAATGGGAGGCACCAGCTAAACATTTGCTAGATTTCCATGCTTTATTGACCAATTTGAAATTATACATGAGGATGTTCAAATTAAACTATTCAAATTTTCATTAGAAGGGATTGCTCTTGACTGGTGTCGGTCTCTTTCAAGTGCAAGTGTCTTCTCTTTGGATGATTTTCATGCTGCCTTCCATGTGTTTTGTAAAAACCATTTTTCAGATGACCTTCTCTATCCTGAATGCTTTCATGATTTCAATTTGTTGAATAAGGAATCAGATAGTTATGTGAAATATGCTACAACAGAATATATCTCTCACCATGATCAAGAGATGAGTGATCTTATAAATGTTAGCCATAGTATAAATGCTTTTGACATTGTGCCAAGTACATCTATTGTCTTAGGCTACCAGGAAGATCCAATTATCCCTTTTGAAAACTTGAAAAGTGATGAGCAGATTGACAGATCAATGAGTAACAGTTTCAAATCCGCAGAAGATGATGAGGGCAACGTTCAACTTTCGGATTTGCAGACACACGAGAATTGCATCAAATATGAAGAAAAAAGTGAGGAGCTCAAAGATTTAGATCACCAGTCCATCCTATATGTTCCTCCATTAGATCTCGAGCAATCTGTATTCGACATTGAGTTTTGTGAAGGAAAAGAAGAGAAGTTGTAACACAGCAAGTTGGATCAGCAGTTCAAAAGGGTATTTCTTTATGAATTCAATGACCCTATTGCTGGCTATTTAGATTCTATGAGTATCATAAATCCAAGAATATTTTTGTCAGAAGAAGATTATTTTTATCATCTGCTCAAACCTTTCTTCTGCATGATATGGTCTTTGTTATGGTTCAGGTCAAGATTCAACATGATATTAGTAAATCAGTTTCTGACATGGCTGTATTGGAAGTATTCGTTTACTTGATCAATATACTTCTCTTGGCTAGATGTAGGAGTAGACAGAAAAATAAGCTCTTCTTATGAGCACGTAGATCATTTTCAGTTATTGTTGAATAAGCAGAGACACATTGAGTTTTGATGGATTGCAGTTTTTGAGGTGAAAGTTCATTTTGGGCTAAGTCAGATCTTTCACCAGCGCACAGCGCAATTTTACGACCAGTTAGTTGGTGAAAGGCAGCGCTTTCACCAGCTAACCAGCGAATCATAAGGCGAGTTAGCTGGTGAAAGTAGAAAAAGCATTTTAGAAGGCTACAAATTTTTCACAGATCCAATTTTGCATTGCTTCCAAAACAAACTCCATTTTACAAGGATCTGGCTGTTGTGGCTGTTCAAGCAGGTGTCTGCGTTGATATATTTGTTGTTACAAATGAATACACAGATTTGGCTTCACTCAAGTTCTTAAGCATTGAAAGTGGTGGTTCATGGTGTTTATATTCAAGCACTGATGATTCAACACTTCCTCAGGATTTATATCGAATGTTGAGTCGTCCATATGTTTTCTCTTGTGTATTAAGGCTCAGAACATCACCCGAATTCAGACCTGGTCACTCACACGGCCACCTTTTTTCCAGATCCACAATATGATGATGTACAACATATTATCTGTTGTGATACATATGCCACTTATGTCTATGATTTTGATTTTGAGAACAACAATGGCTTTAGCAGGAACTCAGATGCTCCCCCTGTTTTGAAATTTTCATTTCAATATACAGTCACGATACTACCTGAAGAAAATTTAAAGAAAGGATCTATTTCCCTAGACAAGACAAAGTATTCACTTAAGCGGAGGTTGAAAATATGCACACTACAGTGTGGAGTAGCGAGAAATCTAAATAAGTTGTATCACAGTGCTGACACAGAAGTTATACTTTCTATCCTGGTTCACAAGGTGATTTCAGTTTCCTTGGAGCAAGGTGTGAAGGAGGGAAGATTGTTACTGCGTGACTAGCTTGTCATTTTCACAGCTCAATATAATGATGCCTACAAGATTTTTGAATTTGGGAAGCCCGGTACCACTGGTTCGCTTGATGTTGCATTTTCACATTGTCCACAGTTGCAATCATTCGCCTTGGCTTGCCTTGCTCGACTGCTAGATTCAATCCTCCATGGCTTTCTCCACATACCCTTTTGTTTCAGGTTTAGAGCTGTGATTTTCCATGGTTTCCATTTCCACTATTATGATCTGATTGAGGTTCGTTCTTCTTTTTCTCATGAATCAAGTTCGATACTTGGTCGGACCTTTCTGAGGTGGAAGAGTTTTATATATTCGATCTCTGTTTTGAAGAGCCATGTGTGGAGGCCCAGAACATTTGAATCTTTCTAGCCCACACGAAGAAGGAGATAAAGTCAAAATGGCCGAGAATCAGGCAATCAAAGTGAAAGAAATATCTGAATCTTGCTAAAGTCTACATGAACTAGCTACCAATATCTCAAAGATTCAGATTTCAAAAATCATGCAAGTGAAATCTCTGCGTTTGTTTGAAACATTTGACAGATTGAAGGCATTGGGCCGCGTGGAAGATGAAGGAGGCTTTCAGGAGAATAAAGAATGGAAAATTTGTTGGTAAATGGCCGAAAATCCCTCATACAGGCGCACAATTATAGCTCCAAATCCGTTTAAGTGGCAGAGGATGGTCGAAACTCCAGTTTGACAAGAAAACTCATCATACAGGTGTGAGTTCTTCACAGATTTGAGGTGGGTTTAAAATTTAAACTCATCGTCCATTCTAAGAGATTTTTCCATCAAGGCTTGTTGTATATTCTCCTTTCATTGAGAACCATGGGAATCATTGGAACTGATGGAGCGACCTATGGGGAATACACCTACGAGAATATGGACAGAGAGCTTCCATCACTGGAGCTGGTGGGTTCATTGCCTCCCATATTGCCTAGAGATTGAAATCTGAAGGACACTACATTATTGCCTCTGATTGGAAAAAGAACGAGCACATGACTGAGGATATGTTCTGCAATGAATTTCTTCTTGTGGATCTCATAGTTATGGACAATCGTTTGGCTGTTACCAAAGGAGTTGACCGTGTTTTCAACTTGGTCGTAGACATGGGTGGTATGGGATTCATTCAGTCTAATCACTCTGTTATCATGTACAACAACACCGTGATCAGCTTCAACATGCTTGAAGCTGCCTGAATCAGTGGTGTTAAAATGTTTTTCTATGCTTCTAGTGCATGCATTATCCCAAATTCAAACAATTGGAGACCAACGTGAGCTTAAAGGAATCTGATGCTGGGCCAGCTGAGCCTCAAGATACCTATGGCTTGGAAAATATTGCCACAGAAGAATTGTGCAAACACTACAACAAGGAATTTTGTATAGAATGCAGGATAGGGCGTTTCCGCAACATTTATGGTTCTTTTGGCACATGGAAGGGTGGACGTGAGAAGGCACTTGCTGCCTTTTTGTAGGAAGACAATCACATCCACTGATAGGGTTAAAATGTGAGGCGATGGCGAGAAAACACGATCCTTTACATTCATTGATGAATGCGTGGAGGGTGTCCTGAGGTTAACTAAATCAGACTTTAGAGAGCCAGTGAATATTGGCAGTGATCAAATGGTCAGCATGAATGAGATGACTAAAATGGTGTTAACTTAGCAGAATCATCTCCAAGAATTGAGCATATGTCAGGACACAATGTTGTGATATCAGAACTAGTTGCAGAACTTGAACCTCGGATCTAAAGTTGTTGGTAATAACAAGAAAGAGAAGTTTATCCATGCACTTTCACCCATGCCTGCATCAATGATGTTTGTATCTGAGCTTTCTTCCAGGCCTTCAAACTCAACATCTTTTCCATCTAAAGTTGATCAACCATCTGTTGGGGAAAAGGATACAAAGAAATGGCCTGAAACTTCTGATGCCCAGTATTGGCGATATGATGTCTCCAAAAAGCGGTAAAGAGGAGGCACTGAAGATGCAAGGGTAGATGCGACAAAGGTGATGACTACAGATTTAGTCATGATCCTGGTGCTGGAAAGAAAGGGAGAAATGCAGTGTCTAATACACATCATCCCTACTGGTTTTTCTTGTCAAGCCCTAGTATAGATAATCATCTCATAGTGAGTTTAGGGGACAATTTTTACTGCGCACTAGACAAGGGTCCATTCAGATTCAGATAATGAATTATAGAAGTTTAAGCATGCTCTTAAAAGATATTTCAGGAAGCATGGAAATGAAATGATTGTATTTGAAAGGTGCTTGAATCCAAGGACAGCCAATCATCCTCATTTACAATACCCTTGTCGAAAGCATCTATAGCAGAGTTTACAGGTCTGCCAAGAATTGAAGAACGTGCTAGTCCAAAACCTCAATATGAAATACTGCAAGCATGATGTTAGTATTGGCTATATCATAATTCAAAAAGCTTAACCTGGTCACACTAAGCTTATAGCATGTTATCATTTCCATATCCAAAATATGTAGAATGCAGGTTTGATTTTCAATAGCTCTATGTTTATCTTCTATGTTCTTGAGGCACAAGCAGAGACATTTAATCTGGGATGTGTTGTAAATGATGCTTGGACTTTGTTAGAGATTCATTCATCAATAATATTTGGAGAATAAAATTATGGCTTCCTTACATTAATTCCATGCATAGTTTTAACTAAGCACTGAGTAAAGTCCAATGCGAACGATGCTATGAGGTGCAAGAAATTTTCCAGAGAATTTGAAGAATACAAGTGACTGAAGAATGACAGGTTGCTGTAAATTGCAGAGGAAGATGAATTCGATTGTAGAAGTGCAGCATCCATACCATCCAAAAGATCCCAAGACTTTGACAGATTGGACGAGGAGCAGCTCATGTCAATGTTTGCTGACATTGAACCATTCCACAAACAACAAAATCCATCAAATCGATCAGCTTCTAATCATACTCTTGTTGCACCATCAACTGCTTTGGATAACATATGTTCAGAAAGACAGACAATTTCTGAGAACCCTTCAATGCCATAGATAACAACAGTTGTGCATTTGGATTTCCTTTTGTATGCTCTGCAGCTGTGGTGTCATTGTTTAAATTATTTCGATATCTCTAACTTGTTTTTCCTCGCTTGCTTAGCATATAAATTCTTCAATCAAGCATTGCAGGTCACCTGAGGTTCAAACATCAAGTGTCAACAACACTTTATCGAGCAGCTGCTGAAGAATCTAACACTCTATGCAGGATCATTGCGTCTCTGCATTATTTTCTTCTCAAAGATAAAACAGAACTTTCACCAGCGCGGAAGGCTACCTACACATATTAGAGGATCTAGAAATGCTTTGTATCTGAAGTTATTGTTGTATTGATACACGATCTGAAAAAGGTTTACAGAGACATGGTTGCAACCGGAAACACCCTCCGTTGTGGTGGTGCAGATTGGTTTCCTTATTGTGTTTCTGGAAGGATGAAATATGCAATTGGTGAAAATCCTCATGTCTCTCTTAATCATGGAATATAGTCATGGTGGATGTGCCTGTTGACCTCATACTAAGAACTGGAAGCACTTTAAACAGAGAGATGATCTTCGTCTAGCAAGCCCTGAGGTCTTTGTACTCTTGCAGGTAATCAAGATTCATCAAGTTTTGATTTTTGGGTAAGTTTCTATTTTCGATGGTTTAGGCGAGCCCGTGTGTGTGCTCATTAACCACCGAAAAGGATGAATGACTCCATGGCCCAATACTAAAGGTACAAGGTCTGTTAGGTTCTTGGAGACCTCACAGGGAGGTATCCATCCTAGTTGGAGCCAGATGTTAGCGATAAAAAACGCACCGGCATTTTTGAAAGAACGATGCCTAATATTGTAGGGAAACTTTGACTAGCTTCCTGAGATCCAAATGCATATCTGAAAGCAACATTGGAAATCTTAGGAATTGTAGATATCTATCGACTATTTAAGCATGCAAAACAGACTCTCCATGATTGATAAATTTGATTTTGATAAACTTTGCACTTTCACCAGCGCAGAAGGCAGAATTATAACTAGTTAGCTGGTGAAAGTTGCACCTTTCACCAGCTAAGGAGAAGATTTTCGGGTAAATTAGCTGGTGAAAGCCTGTCATGGCCAGAATAGACAAATTTTCGCCCAGATCAGGATTTTTTGGGTTAGAATGATTTGAAACTATTTCAAATAGATAGGTGGTGAATTATCAAGTCAAAATCTAAAGGCCATTCTTGGAGATTAAAGTCAAAAGGAAATTTTTTGACTAGATTTGTTCATTTTCAATAGCAAAATGATAGGGATTTTTGGCACACATCATCAAATTTGAATTCCACTTTCAAAGGAACAGATAAAAGAGCCTTGGAAGGCTAAGCTACACTTCATCAACTTTCAACCAATGTTTGAAGACCAAAAGATAGAGGTTGACCTCATCTTGAGGATCTCTCCTTATCTTTTGTAAATCAGTTTTGACTTTCTATTTTTAGAATATCAGATCCATTGTTTTAGGATCTGAAACTGATTGTAAAAGGCTATAAAGCCAAAGACATTTGGATCACTAGAGGGTTCAATTTTGGATACTCTTTGGCTATTGTACTAAGACACTTATTTTTCAATACAGAATCAGTCTTCTTTTGTTGTTAATGACATATTTCTTCATCTATTCCATGTTCTGTACTTTATTTCAGTTTAGTTCAGCTATTAAGAACTGTCATATTCTTATTTAGCTCATAAACTTGAACTAAAGGAATTCTTGCTGGCTTGTATAATCCTACACACTGTTGTACTTGATTATCTAGATCGGTTTTCTCCATACCTTTTGATATTACTCTGTCTGGTCATTGATTCCTAAAAGCACTGTTTGATTTGATTGCATTATGAGTTGTCTTCCCATTAGCTATTCTCAGTTATCCCATTGATCCAAACTTTCATTACTCATGATTTCTTAAGTTACCAAGCATCCTTAGCCTACAACCCTAAGGAGTTTCTTGGAGTGATAACACCTTGCCAGAGAGGTTTTGGGTTGTAGGACCATGAAATCAATGGTATATTCCTAAGAATCCATAGAGATCACTACATATTCTAATATTCCCTTTGGTTTAATGGTTGATATGTCAATGAGTTGAAGCAAGGTTGGGGTTTCCATAAGGCCTATAAGACTTGAGGCTTGCTTGGTCTCGTGTGTCATAACGTTGATGGAAACCCCAAGGTCAATTAATGTGTTACTAATAAGTGTATTGTTGATTTTCACATTAGCGAATGGACTTCCAAGGTCAGAGTATTTATTTGCGAGAACTCCCCCCATCATTAAATATAACAATTTTCCCATGACATGAACTATTTGGGGATCCTTTCATTTCATATCGAGTTTCCTCTAACAAATTTATCGTACCGATTTTGAATAAATAGGTACATCCTTAATTGCTTTAAATAGCTTTATTTTGACACACATTTTTTATTTCTCCTAAGAAATCAAACTCGAGCTATGTAAAGGTTTTCTCTCGGTTTATCCTTTCAGGATAGGGTGGGTATTGAAGTTCAGGGTGGGCGTGTTAGGGTCCTAACCCGCACATAGGTAGAAAAATATATTCACATGTAATAAAGGTCAATATTAATAAGGCCTTTTAATAAAATAGAATAAGGTGGATGTAAGAAGACCTAATAGAAGCTTTCGCTTCTAGAAGGATCTTCCTCTAGATGCTTCTTTTTAGTATAAATAGGAGTCGAGGGTATGAGAACCCTAGCTTGGATATTATTGTAATAGAGCTCTTCTCAACTGGAGGTTTCCCCCTCGAAGAGGCCCGTGAACATTGATTTCAGATTCAAAGTGTTATTTATGTTGTTATTATTATATCATTTATGTGTTATTGTGGTGAATGTTCTGGTTATATTGTTGTTATTCTGCCATTACTAGCATTTTATTTTTGTTCTGCATACATTTTATATCTAGTATATTACAAGTGGTATCAAAGCACTTTCCTTGGCAGAAAGTGTGGGTTAAATTTTTTTCAGGGTAGAGACGTATTCTGGCTTCTTTAAGCCACAGAGATATTTCATTACGCGCATAAACCTGTGGTTGAGGGATTCATACACGCAGGAAATACAAGTGGTACTTAAGCGCACATCTATTGGCCACCCTTGTAACCCCTATTGGTACCCCTTTGAGTGATAGCGCATCAAATAACACCTGTGTATGGATTAGCCTAGATTACATGAATCCCTCTTTAGATAAATTGATCGGCCGCCTGACTGCTATAGTGTCACCGAGAACAACAATCGAGAAGATACTCTCTAGTACCTGGGTAGTCGGGTAGTACGGCTAAGGTTACAATCTATCCTCCTTAGTTAGTGCCCTGAGATATTGGGTCGAGTACTACTGTTGGACCCCGCACGTATATCAGAGAGCTATAGCATAGGGAAAACCCTTGTCTGTAGAACCCTTGAATACCTAACCTTGGGGGACAGAAACATAAACAAATTAAAACAGACAAGATCTATTGGCACGCAACTGTGTTCGGGTTGCCAAGTAAATAGACATTTCTTTCTGGTTAATCATTTGGGCATTTCCTCTCTGTAGTATCCGTTAGACCGGAGTATAACTCCGTTAAAAAAAAAAATGGAAATTTTTTCACCATTATTTGAGACCTGTTCCATTGGATTCATCTCTTCGCCCTTATCACATTCATCCATATCATTTTTTTGAAAAAAAGTTTTTACGCCGCCCGCCCTTTTTCAATTCCCCCATCCTCATGGCCCATACTCGTAGCCAATACTTGGAAGCTCATTTAAACACCTTTCAATATGGTCTCATTGAGACCCAACAAGAAGTGAAACAACTCAGTGCCAATGTTGCCACCATTAATACAACCATGTAGTCCTCAATGGGCGAAATCAAACAAGACCTCACCACCCAGCTTGAATAAGTCTTTTCGGCACTCTGCACCAAACTGCATATCCCTATAGATATCCTCACCCCCACATACTGAAGGTGACCATTCCTATCATTCCCATACTGTGCAGACCCATCACTTTCAACATGACCTACGCCTTCCGCGAGTGGATGTGACCAAATTTGATGGCTCAGACCCCACTGGTTGGGTAACCCAAATGGAACATTACTTCTCTTTAGACAAAATTACAAATGACTTGGCTAAACTTCGATATGGTGTTCCCCATCTAGATCAAGAACATTGGCAATGGTGGCAATGGAGAAAAAATTCTCGTCAAGGGTATATTGCTTGGACACAATTTGTGGTAGAGATTTATGAACGCTTTGACACTGACGCCAACCATTTGGGTCGTTTGACAAAGATGAAACAATTAGGAACAGTGTAATACTTTATAGCTTCCTTTGAGTGCCTGGATTTTAGAACAGATGGCATGTCTGATGCCTTTTTTAGAGAGTGTTTTATCAGTGACCTTAAGGATGAAATTCGGGCCCATGTCATCATGGCTCAACCTCAGAGTTGGGTGGAGGCTACCAAAAGAGCTAAAGAAGCACAATAGGTTGTATCTTCTCAAAACTTCAAACCCTCCTTTATCCCTCGCCCTAAACCAGTAAATCCCACTACTCCCTTTGCTCCACTAAAGATACAAAAATTGACCAAGGTTGAAATGGATGAATGCCAACTCAAAGGCCTTTATTATAACTGTGATGACAAATATTTCACGGGCCACAAGTGTAAAGAACAAAATATTTTTATGGCCATCTCCAAGGAGATTTTGGAAGAATATGAAGAAACTCCCTCTATGTCTGATTCACCTGAATCCACTGACATAACCCCTCCGTCAGACCTTCCCGAAGTAGAATCGATCATTTCCCTCAATGCTCTCACTGGCTTCTCTGCTCCCCAAACCCTCAAGCTAATCAGTTACATCAAGCATCGGAAGGTCATCATTCTGGTTGATAGTGGCAGCACCCATAATTTTATTCATCATCGCATTGCCCAAGAAACTCATTTCTACATCCATGCCGTCAATAATTTCCAAATCATGATTGCCAATGGTGGTTCCATGAAATGTGGAGGGTGTTGTGAAAATGTGCGTCTCCAAATTGGTGACTACCACCTGAAATCCCATATGTTTTCTATCGACATGGGAGGGTGTGACATTGTGCTAGGTGCAGACTGGCTAAGGACTTTACGTCCCATTCTCATGGATTTTAAAGAATTAACCATGCAATTCGACTAGGAGGGCCACTAATATAAGTTCCAAGGCATCACCGTCGGTTCACCTAAGATCATTAGTTCCCATCACATGGAAAATCTGCTCAAAAAGGGTCATTCTAGTGTTATCGCCCAACTCCATGCCATACAAGCAACAGAGACACCCTCGGTACCACAAGACCTCCAAGCCATCCTTTCTAAACATCAATTGGTCTTTTCCACTCCCCAAGGCCTCCCTCTTTCCCGTGGTGTTCATGATCATTCCATTCCCCTTGTACCCAGAAGCCCTCCTCCCAATATCCGTCCGTATCAATACCCCTTTTCCAAAAAAAATGAAATTGAGAAATGGTCTAGGAACTCCTTAATGCATGCATTATCCGCCCTAGTACGAGCCCCTACTCATCTCTGGTGGTCATGGTCCTGAAGAAAGAAGGTTCTTGGCGAATGTGTCCTGACTTCCGTGCCCTCAACAAACTTACCATTAAAGACAAATTCCCCATTCCTATCATTGATGACCTCCTGGATGAATTGAGTGGAGCCCAATTCTTCACTAAAATGGATCTTCATTCAGGCTACCACCAGATACATATGAAAGAGGAATATATTCCCAAGACTGCCTTTAGAACTCATGAGGGTCACTATGAGTTTTTGGGCATTCCCTTTGGCTTGTGTAATGCCCCCTCCACCTTCCAAAGCCTCATGAATCATGTCTTCCATCCTTTTCTCTGTCATTTTGTCTTATTTTTCTTTGATGATATCCTCATCTATAGAAAAACCTAGACATACCATCTTTCTCATGTGGATCGAGTTATCCATCTACTCTCTCAGCACCAACTTTTCCTGAAATAGTCTAAATGTGCTTTTGGCGCCTCAAAAGTAGAATACTTGGGTCATCTGGTTGGAAAAGATGGCGTCAGGGTGGATCCTAAAAATATTGAAGTTATGCAAGACTAGCCTCACCCAAAGACTCTTAAGATCTTGCATGGATTTCTAGGCTTAATAGGGTATTATCGCAAGTTTGTTAAGAATTATGGGAAGATTGCAGCACCTCTCACTGCTCTCCTCAAAAATAACTCTTTCACTTGGACTCCAGTCACTACTCAAGCTTTTCAAACCTTGAAGATGGATATCTTCGCCACTCCAGTCCTCTCCCTTCCCAATTTCACAAAGACCTTTGTGTTGGAATGTGATGCTCGAGGGAAAGGAATTGGTGCAGTCCTTATGCAAGAGGGTCGACCTTTGGCCTTTACCAGCAAGAAACTATCTAAAATAAATCTTGGCAAATCCATCTATGAAAAGGAAATGTTGGATATTTTGGATGCCGTGGATATATGGCGTCCTTATCTATTGGGGAAATGGTTCCAAATTAAGACAGACCATCAAAGCCTCAAGTATTTTCTGGAACAACGCATTTCCTCCCCAGAACAACAAAAATGGGTGACTAAACTCTTTGGATATGATTATGAGATCATTTATAAGAAAGGAAAATAAAATGTGGTTGCGGATGTACTTTCCTGAAAATATGAAGATGAAGGATCCCTTTTTTCTCTTTCATTCATTGTACCATATTGGCTCCAAGCCATTCGCCAGGAATGGCTACAAGATCCCAAAAGTTTGTAGTTGATCCAGAAATTACAGTCCAATGCTCCAGCTTCCCCAATGTACTCTTGGCTCCATGAGGAACTTCGATTCAAAGGTCGTTTTTATTTAAGTAAACAATCAAAGCTTAAATCCACGGTACTTTCTAAGCTTCATGCTACACCCATAGCAAGGCACTCCGGGTTCACCAAAACCTATGACAGGGTCAAATGTTCCTTTTTTTGGGATGGTATGAAACAGGACATTCATAATTTTGTAGTTGAATGTGATGTATGTCAACGCAACAAGGGAGAAATAGTCAAATAGTCAGGCACACTACAACTTCTCCCGATTCCACCTGCTATTTGGAAGGATATCTCTATGGATTTTATTATCGGCTTACCCAAATCGGGAAATAAATCCGTCATCATGGTGGTTGTTGATCACATTTCCAAGTATGCTCATTTTTTCTCCCTTCAACACTCATTTTAAGCATCCATGGTTTCTCAAATATTCATGGATCAGGTCTTCAAGCTTCATGGATGTCGCACTCTATTGTTTTTTATCGCGACCCAACTTTCACAAGCAATTTTTGCCAAGAATTGTTTATGATACAAGGCACCAAATAGCATCTCAACATAGCTTATCATCCCTAGACTGATGGCCAAACGGAAGTTGTCAACAATTTTTTGGAAACATATTTGAGGTGTTTTGCCTTGAAAAAGAAAAATCAGTGGGCTCAATGGTTACCCCTAGCTAAATGGTGGTACAACACTTCATACCACACAGCTACATGCATGACTCCTTTTGAAGCGGTATATGGATAGAAGCCACCTTCAGTTCTCTCATACTTACCAGGTGCCTCGAAGGTCCAGGTGGATGACCTAACACTTACATCTCGAGAGGCTATTCTCCATACCCTCAAAGAGAATTTGTTCATGGCACAGAATCACATGAAGAAACAATAAGATCAAGGTTGCTTTGAACATCAATTTGCAGAAGGGGATCAGGTGTTTTTTCGACTGCAACCTTACAAGAAAACTTTCCTCAAGGCCGAGCATTTCCATAAGCTAGCGCCCAAATTTTATGGTCCTTATACCGTGCTCAAGTGTGTGGGACAAGTCACCTATCAATTAGCTTTGTCAAGCCATTCGAAGCTACATCCTGTTTTTCATGTTTCATGCTTAAAGAAGGTGATTGGAGCTAAGTGCCAAATTCAAACCAACCTTCCAGAGTTAGTTGAAGAAGGATCCATTTGGCTATAGCCAGAAGCATTTTTGGACCAGCGTGAGCATCTCCTATGTTAGAGAACCATCAAGGAAGTGCTAGTTCAATGGAATGATACAACTCCAACAGACGCCACTTGGGAACCAACTACGTTTCTACAACAATTTCCTCATCTCAAGCCTTGAGGACAAGGCTGTTTTTAAGGGGGCAGACATGTTAGGGTCCTAACCCACACATAGGTAGAACAATATATTCATATGTAATAAAGGTCAATATTAATAAGGCCTTTCAATAAAATAGAATAAGGCGGATGTAAGAAGACCTAATAGAATCTTCCACTTCTAGAAGGATCTTCCTCTAGATGCTTATTTTTAGTATAAATAGGAGTCGAGGGTATGAGAACCCTATCTTGGATATTATTGTAATAGAGCTCTACTCAACTAGAGGTTGCCCCCTCAAAGAGGCCCGTGAACATTGCTTTCAGATTCAAAGGGTTATTTCTATTGTTATTCTTATATCATTTATGTGTTATTGTGGTGAATGTTCTGGTTATATTGTTGTTATTCTGCCATTACTAGCATTTTATTTATGTTTTGCATACATTTTATATCTGGTATATTACAGGGCATTCTCATCTTTTGAAGGTTTCTGATATTTTTTTTGTTTTGATTCTTAATTTGGGGCATCCTCATGTAAATATTCAATGTTAATGTGAGGTTGGTCCTTGGTCAGTGTTTTTCTATATTGAAGGTGAATATCATTGCATTCCAAGGAAGAGATGAAATAGGTCGGGTAGGTCGCAAGTCTAACATCTTGCATTGGTTGTCCTGACCTTTTGTTATCAGGGTTAGGGATGGGTTGTGCAGATAGTTGTGGTCAAGGAGGGGTGGATTTGGATGCCTACATCTGGGGAGGAGGAAGAAGTTGCATGGGTAGTTGTGTGATAGGCTATTGAGGTCCTCGTAAAGTAGGGTTTCTCCATCCCTATTTTCATAGTTGGTTTGGAGGAAGAGGATCCACCCATTGTTGTGTTGGCATACCCCATGGTTGAGAAGCATATTGCATGGAAGGGTTAGTCCAATATGAATTTAAATGTTGATATTGATCTTGGATCATACCTTGAGGTATAGGATTCTAGGGTTGCTTCTATGAGACATAGCATAATTGTTCTAGTTCCTTGAATTTTTGGTATATATATTTTATTCCTGGTAAGGATGGACAATTGTGAGTAGCATGGCCCTCATTGCATATTCCGCAAACCTCAATCTAATCCAACAAACATTGTTTCTATGGGTGCTTCATTCTACATCTCGAGCAAAATATAGCCCAAGCTCATTTTTTTCTTCATGCTTCTTCTTCATTTACAGCGTATCCAATTAGGAGCTCAGGGAACTAAGTATATTGATCTTAAATTCTTCTAACATGTTGCCAATTTATGCTCTTGTGACTCCACTTCCAACAATTTTTCTCGTTCTTTCCAGTATATCTCTTGGTCCTTTGCTAGTTTTTTATGTTCCTTTGGAATACTTACGACAAATTTCCAAGATATGATTGTACTCTAACTGAGAAGTGTCTTCCCCACTGTTATCACTGAAATTTCGTCTGCACATGGCGACAAGAACTCCACATCATCTGCACACAGCGAAAAGAACTCTACGTCATCAAAACAGCAATGAAGTCATTCATGGCACTGTTCACAGCATTCCATAAGGGTCAGAAACTATACAAAAATTGAAAGACACTTCACATCAGTAAGGTGCGCGCGTATGCGCGGGATAAGAACGTGTTGTGCGCGCTTAAG
>ML782157.1:747655-767126 GCA_009831015.1 Picea engelmannii | reverse complement strand
TGAAATGTTTTCAAAGTCACATTTAGAAATAATACAATCAAGGGTTTTTGGAGATTTTTTACCTTTAGTGATCTTGATGGAGTGTTCTTCAATATCTTCTTTCTCTTCCTTGCTTTGATATGTCTCCTCTAGCTTTAGCCATAAATCATTGGCGAAAGTGCATTGTCCCATGCTCTCTTTGATAGCGATTGAGAGTCCACTAAGAATGGTCTTGAGAGTCAATGCATCATTCTTCTTTCCTTCCCTTTGAGCTGCAAACTTTGACTTGTTCTTCAACGAAACATATCCATCGATGGTTTCCTTCCAAATAGCTCCTCCTATTGTCTTCAAATACACTTTCATCTCTATTCTCCAAGTAGAATAGTTTTCCTCATCATGGATTGGAACTTCATCATCCATTTGTGTGTATATGGATCTCCTTCAAGCTTGTTAAGACTTACAGTGAAGGTCTGCTCTGATACCAATTGTTGGACACACCTACCACACTTAGAGGGGTGGGTGAATGAGTGTGGGGATCTTTTTCCCAAAACTTCCCTCTTACACAAAAACTCCTTAGTTAACATTCAACATTTTCTCATTATTCATTGTTGTCATTTATAATTAGTTAGATGTGAATACATATCAGCAACATATCATCAAAAAATCATCTCCACAAGGAACACAAAGAACACAAGATGTATGTACAATTTTTTTTTTATTATGGACTTCAATATGGGTGTTTTTCAGCAACAATTGAATAGAGTACAACTCTACAAGAGAACCAACTCTATATGAAAGACTCAACTTACATTCTCAGCACCAATTGAGATGAGGCAACGGATTTGGGAATTTTTTATATCATTGGAAATATAAGAAGATGAATATAATATCTGAAATTATTTCATATCTAAAAAGTTTATTATGATTCCCAGAAAATTAAAACACAGTCATCCTCTTTTAAAGGGAAAATAATTAAATTTTAAACATAAAAGTTTAATTAAAACTTTTATTAAAAAATGAGATGGATCCATTTTCAATATATTTATATTAATGATGTGATTTCATTAATATGGAATTAATTAGGTATTAATTAAAGGGAATTTTTCAAGAAGATACTTGTACGGGAATTTCAAGAGAGGAAGAAAACCCTAACTACTCAAGTAGTTAGAAAATATCTTCTTAAAAAGAGAAGAAAGGCTTCATCAAAAGGTGCAATGATCAGTATTGTCAGAGAGGCAAGATAGAATATCAGAGGAAGAATATGGTACAGCCATGGATACAAAATCAAGCTTTTGGCCAAAAGAAATAAATATCCATCTTCTTCATTCTTTTTATTTCTTCTACACCATTTCTCATAGTTTTATGCTTGAATCTCAGAGTTGGACACAAGGTTGAGTTTTTGAGTGTTCTTCTTGTATTCTTCTACAGACTTTTCTTATATGATCATGGAGTATTTACATCTATATACATGATTGTCAAATATTTTGTAATGAAGAACATTTTTCATGAATAAACTCCACAAAGAATTGCTTTGGGGTTGATCTTGATTGCATCTTGTAACTTTGAGTTTTAAGTATGAGATATTTGAGGTTGAACTATAAAATTCTCTTTTGATTTTGATAGCAATACTCTTTTAAAATTATTTTAGATGATCAAATTATTCTCTCATATTTCTTATGAATAAGATATGGATGCATTTATATATGATTAAGATGATTGTGTGTGATGTTGATCAAAATTTAATTATGATGTTGAATCCCTCCATCAATATTTTCTTATTGTAAAAATACTTTTGTTGCACATAAAGATTGTATTTAAGTTGTTGAAGAACTATTTTATTTCATAATCTCGAGCAATAAAGATTTAGGGTTTGTTGTCTAGTACTCTCCTAATCCAAGATATTCAAAGACATATCTTTTAGCCAAAGAGGAGAAACACCTCTTTAAAAATGCAGGAGGATTCATATCCTCGTGAGGTTGTCGTTTTGGTCCTAGAAGATTCAAGTGTTAACAGTATTTGATGCTATTATAAAGTTATGTGTTTATACTAAAAAATTAAAAATGTTTATATAAAAATGTTTGTAAAAGATTAAAATGAATAAAATAAAGAATGTAACAATCTAAAATCAGAAATACAAGTCTCAATTGAGAATAACCGGATTTTATTAATAAAAGTCTTTCTAGGTTACAGCTAAAATGCCTCTTTTTAAACCCCTTTGAGGGTGAGGACCAACATCATACTTATAAGTCTAAGATGGAATTAAAACATCATACAAATTCAACAGGTGTCTGAAAAAAAATGACCAGAACTGAATACATTGGATCAATCAAGTCACAAGTCCACCAAGTCTTGACTCTACAAAATAATCTTAATTAGAACTAAAAATTAATTCAAGTGTTCTAATAAAAGTACACAGACTACCAAGAGAAATGAAAGACCTTATGAAGCATTTCAAACATCATTGTTTCTTATTTTTTTCTTCTTTTCCACCTTTAGAAAGATACTCTTGTCAACAAGAGGACTTATCCCTTTTTAAGAAACTCAGAAAATGGAAGAATGAAATTCAGAAATATCAATATGAAACAAGAGAAAACCTTATCATAAGTGTTTCTCTCTAATTCTGTGTGCCTTGTTTGTCTTGTGATTCCTCCTTTTATTCTCAAAAAGGTAGTTCCTCAAGTAGTTGGACTACTTTTAGTTAATAAAGTTAAATAATTGTAGTTAATAAATAAGACAAATATTTTTATGACAATGATATTTAATAAATAAATAATAACTAAATAGGTGGGCTACCCCTTTATATGTACAATTTATCTCAATAATTAAAATAGTTTTTCATATCCACTTGATCATATAATAAATCAAATATAAAATATATCAACATCATTAACATACAAAAAAACATGCATCTCAAACATCATAGCATAGAACACTTGTGTCTCCCATAAAAATAGCATGATATTTAAAAGTTTCAAAATAAAACATCATGGTTCTGCCATATGTCCTCAAATAGTGTCATAGTCAAAATTAATCCAAACATAATTAAAATAATTCAAGAAACTTTTTCCTAAAAAACTCATCCATATCCTTAATAAAGTCCTCATATTGGGACTTCTTTTCTTCCAATTGGTCAATTTCAGGATGCACTTCATGTAAACTTATTTTTCCACTACTTGTTCATTTTATCTTTGAGTGAGCAGAGGAAGAGGATTTTTTCATGTTGGTTGAAGTAATTGATTTCTCACCTTTATCAATTTGAGATCCATGTGGTGTGATTTTGTGATCCTTTGGGGGAGAAGGAGGAGGCGTGGACTCATGTGTGAACAGGTAATACTAGTTTAATTGGAGGCAAAGGAAAATATGCACTAACAATATTAGAATTAACTAGAGGAGGAAGGAGAGGCATAGGTCATTGATTGGCACCAAAAGAAGGATTAACAGGTAAATTTCCCCATCCATCAATATTAGGCTACACATGAGACTCAGATATGTTCGCAATACCAAGTTGAGGCTGAAGATAGCATTTGGGGCTGCTTGAGGTTGTGTCAAGGCTTCCTGACCACCAAGTTAAAGTTCCATGTTTGGATTAGTTGTTGGAACTCATCAGATTTAGCATCAAAATGATAGAGAACCTTGGTTGTCTATGCCCCTAGAGCTACCAAAAGGTATTATTCCCTTAGCCTCTTCTTCCTATGTTTCCTCCTCTGTTTCTACCCCTACTGAAGAAGCTCGTCTATAACCATGA
This sequence comes from Picea engelmannii, assembly GCA_009831015.1. Taxonomy (NCBI): domain Eukaryota; kingdom Viridiplantae; phylum Streptophyta; class Pinopsida; order Pinales; family Pinaceae; genus Picea; species Picea engelmannii. The sequence goes on along the minus strand of ML782157.1, from coordinate 763,402 downwards.
TAATCCAATTAACACAAGTATAAAACAACATTAAGATAAGACATCTAAGGAAATTTGTTTAAATGATTAAATTGGATCTGGCGTAACATAACAATACAACACAAATGGGAAGTGAAATAGGGACAAAAATACATCATCCATTAACCACATCTAATCAATAGCATGCAATTCTGCAATCCATATATGTTGATCATTAATTTCCAAAAAGAATTATGCCCATCTTTAACTTCAAAATATACTTAAGAGTGTCTACCAATCAACCAGAATAATTTACAAATAATTTATTATCTTTTAGCTATGTTCTTCTACCACGTTGAACACATCAAATTGTATATTTTTTGATACATAATTTTTATTATAAAGACAAGTATGAAATGGAAAAAGGAAATTAATGATAGGGACTTTGGAAAATAACTTACAGAAAGTGAAACTAATGAGGGAAACTAGATCTATATACAATATATATGACTTCCTTTTAATGAACTCCAATTTCACCAAATCATCAACCAAAGCTATCTCTATTATTTTCTGACTCAATCGAACCAGAACAACCATTCCATAAGAATATCCAAGTCATATTATTCAAAATTGTTGTAACAGAATCTTGCTTTGAAAATGTTTGATTATAGATCCACACTATATTATTTTAATATTCATGTTATCTTAATTACATAGACAGGATAAGAATGGAACAGGAATTTTAAATGTATGGGATTTTGGAAAAAAATGTTACGTAAAGTGACAATAATGAGGATAATGAGTCTATGTAACAAATACATGTCTTTCAACATTTCCCTTTCATGTGAATAATATATCCTTTGAAACCAAAATGTATAAACTCATTTATATTCATGTCTTTCAAAAATGAGCATATCTTCTTTCATAAAGCCAAATCATTTTTATTTTGATTTGAAGTTATAGACAAACCGAACTATAAACTTATACCCAAAATTCAACACATTAAGAGTTTGAAAACTAGAACCTTTTATAAAACCTCAATTCTGAACTCTATGTTAATACTATCAACCAATCAATGATGTCAACCAACAATCGAAACAAAACAAGTAATTCCACAAACTATAATGGGTCAAAAAACAAAGGTTGAAATGAGAAGAGCTCAAGACCATTGTCATGGTTACGACTTATATCCTTTTATTTAGACTTGTTTAGAATAGAGGTGTCACAGTTATTATTTTTATTGCATATAACAATATTACCAACTTAACGAGAACTTTGTCGAGTTTTCGTTTTTTCAAGGGTCGCATTTTTTACCCCGTTTTTAAAAATGCTACTACCGGTAGCACGCCATCCCTTTTTAGGTGGTATTTTGATATTTTAAATTTTCTGATCCATAATATTTCCACAATATTTTTTTTAAATGTTTATTTTTCATCTATTTTAAAAAAATTCTATCTTTTTTTTCAACAGTGTGTTTAGTCTCATTTTTTCATACTTCTTTCAATCTTAAAAAAAAAAAAAAATTACCAATTATTTTTTTGAAATTAAGATTTTTCATATAATTGTGTCTCCTTAATTAATTTATAGTTCCATATTTTTAAAATGTAGTGGAAAACATCATTTTTAACACATTGTTTACCTTTACTTCAATACATAAAAAATTATTGTAGTTAAATAACACTATTTTTTATTATTTTGAAAAAAAATATAATTTGATTTTTTTATATAAATTAAAAACTAAAGAAAAGAAACCAATTGAAATTAATAAAAAAAAAAAATTAAAAGCAAATTTATATTAAAAAAAAAGAATAAAGAAAAACTTAAAAAACTAAAGAGCAAAAAAAAACAAAAACTAAAATTATATATGATGATGATGATGATTAACATCCACTAAGACCAAATTGGTCTATCGGACCTTAAGAGGGTAAGTGGTTACTTGCGATTCTTTAGAATTTTGTTTTTGTGCTCGAAAAGCATTAAGAGAAGCTTTCCAAGATCACCATACTTTTGTTGAGTTAATAGGTTAGGAAGGTTGGTAGTGTAACAAATATTTTGAAAATGAGATATAATATGGGTATAGGCTAGACAATCTAAGAGAAAGTGTTTTTCATCTTCAACCTTCTTAGTGTCACAAAGATGACACACTTTTTCATCCCATGGTGTTTTAGGAATTGACCAATGCCCAGTTTCACTATGGAGTTCGTGAGAATTTGTTCTTATCTTAGCAATGCTTATTTTTTTCTTTACACTTGGAAAAACAGATAGATAGTTTTGAACTTCTAGATTAGGGTTGATTACATCCTTATAATACCTTAATTTTCTTTTTTCCTCTAACTCTTTATCACACCACATTTTCTCCTTAAATTTTGATTTGACTTTTTTTTTAATAGTATCTATATTCTGCAAAATGGTGTCTTCCATGATTCCCCAATAGTTTAGCCAATATCGGGCATCTTTATGCCATCCTCGCTTGTGTCGATGGTGGTTATGACTCAATTTTGAACCAATTTTAGGAAGCCTCTTGTCTTCCATGTTGTTTAACTTGTTCTTATACATTAGGTATCTAGTCATAGCCATGCTCTCAATGGGAGAGAGGCTTGTTTCTAAGAGGAGGATGGGATAGGGTGTATTTCCTTTAATTTTAAGATTATAGGTTATAAAATTCTTTTGTATTTTCTCTATCTTTCTCCAAGATTCATGAGAGATACTACAGCCCCAGAGTTCACATCCATAAAGAATAATAGGTGTAACAAGAGTCTCAAAGAGGAGGTTCTTCTTATCCCAACTCCAAAGATCAGTTCATTTACAATTGTTTTCAAGCCCATAATAAGATTTCCATCCCCCAATAATACTTTTCTCAATGTTGTAATTCCAATTGAGCTTCTGGTGAATATCAATTCCAAGATATTTGTATGAATTTACTTCCTCTGAGTTGTTGTTTTCATATACAAAGGTATCATAAGTTGTCTTATTGGATTTAATAATCATGACCTTAGTCTTATCAGTATTAGCAATCATACCCATATTGGAGAAAAAATCCTTGGGGATTCTTAGTTGGTTTTCAAGATCATGGGGACTCCTTGACATAAGAACAATATCATCAGCATAAAGAAGAATATTGATGACTATACCAATGAGAGTAGGGATTACACAACCTACTTTTTCCAAGCAATCTTATAACTTGTCAATGTATATGCCAAAAAGAGTAGGGGACAAGGGACAACCTTGTTTGACTATGATATTACAGATAATCACTTTTGAACAGCCCTTGGTGTTTTTAAACTTAGCAATAACATTATCATACATCTTTATTGCAGCAGCCCTCAACTCGAGAGGCACTTTTATCTCTTCCAACCTATTCCAAAGGTTTTTCCTAGGAACCATGTCAAAAGATTTTCTAAAGTCAACAAAATAACAAAAAATATTGGTTTTAGTATTGTGGAACTCCTATGCAATGATCCTAAAGGTAACAAGATGGTCCACAGTTGAATGATTTCTCCTAAACCCAACCTGGCCTTTAGCTCTTTTACCGTGACTTTCTAGCCAAAGGTTAATCTTCTTTTCTAAAATAATTTCATAAAGCTTGGCTAAAATAAAGCTAATCATAATGGTCCTATAATTAGAGGGAATATTTCTATCCCCATTTTTAAAAATAGGAACAATAAGGCTTTGCGTCCAAGGTTTAGGGAAGTCATGCTTGACTGCTAAATTGAAGATCTTGTGTATGTGAGGGATAAGGATCGGCCCTCCAATTTTAAAAATTTAAGCTTGGTAGCCTTCAATGTCCTTAGCTTTCCCATTTGCAAGTCTCTTAACCTCGAACTCTACGTCATCTAAAGAAAAAACTTTTTCCTTTGTAGGGACAATAGGAATGGTGTCCATGGAATTAGGGAACTCATAAAGACTTTTAAGGTAGGAATTCTAGTCCCTTAAGGGAATCCTATTATTTTCTTTAGTATTTTGTTTTAGAATTTGGCTCCAAAACTTCTTAGGATCCAGCTTATATAGTTGTGAAAGGTGTTCTTTCCTTTTATTGATATAGTACCTTTTTTTCCTTTTAATTAGGAATTTGTACATATTTATCTTATCGAGTTTTAAGGACTCATTAAAAGCATCCCTAATGTATTTCCTAGCAATTTTACATTATTTATCATACCAAGGGTTGGTCATTCTATTATTCTTTTTATAGGACACCTTGAAAGAGAACTTGTTAATAGAAGTGGAAAGGGTAGTTGTAAAATTATGATAGAGTTCTTCGATGTTCTCCTTATAATTTAGAAGATTTAATTTACTATTTAAATCATTTAAGAAACTATCAACTTTACTTTTGTCAAAGCGCAAATTCCTTTGATTATCAGAATTCTCTTCAATGGTGCTCCTATGCATGGAAAAGTTTAGAGTTGGGGTTAAAGGTTTATGATCAGAGTCAAGCTCATGGTCATTTAAAAGGTCAAAAGTTGATATTTGGTTGGAAACGGGGATATCGGATATCACATACTCTACAACACTACTACCTAGCATGTGAATACAAGTCATATGGTTGGATTTTGGCCACTTCATTACTCCATTGCAAATTATTAGGTCTTGAGAGTTGCAGAGCTTGACCAACTCAGTAACAAACAAATTCTCAATTAGGCCTTCAGACCTTCTTTTGTAGCTATTAGATAAAACAAGGTCCTCATCTAGCCATAAACGATTATGGTTGGAGTCATTACTTAATAGAGTAGCTTGTTTAGTTGCAGTCCTCGCATTACAGTCTCCTAACAGGAGGATATTACCTTCATTTTTCAAACTATAGATATCTTGTTCTAAATTATTATAGGGACAATTGTTATCTAGATTTTTTTTCTTATAAAAAGTAGAATTAATAGGTAAAAAATAGCAAATTGCTATATACATCTTCTTAGTATTGGTGTCTGAAATTTCCATCCAAATGCATTGATTGAGAGGGTCAATATTATGAAGTTGAATGTGAGGAGAAATGATCTTTCTAATATAACAAGTTATGCCTCCTATCCCTCTACAGTGGGATTTTTTGTTCCATGTTGACCACACGAAAAATAATTTTATGTTAGGGACCTTAGACTCCTCATGCTCCCAAGTTTCAACTAGACAGATAATATCAATATCACTTGGGATCCAACTTATCATAGGACCTTTGCACCATGGAAAGTCACAATAGTTCCAAAAAATGATCCCGAGTGTCCCAAATTCCTATTTATTATTATCCTTCTGGTCTCTATCCCTAACAATAGCTTTTCGATTTCTAATTATTGCCCATTTTCCTTCTTTCCTCGCTTCTTTTACCTTTTGAACTTCCTTCCTTAATTCAGTTTGGCCTTCAGGAATTAGGTCTTCATTTATAAATATTCATGACCCTTTTAATCTCGGAGATTTACTAATTATGCTATATTTATGGTCATTACAGCTTACTTTGACACGGATCAACCTATCTTTGTGATCAATTATTTTCCATAGCCTCTTTGCTTCTATGAGGTAATTTGTATTAATTTGTGATTTATTATTTAATTATTCTTTTATTATTGTTAGTGTATCCTCCTCTTGTTATTCTTTTATACCAAAAATTATGAGGTTAAAGGCTCTTTTGTTACGCTCATGGTCCAGTTCGATTAGCTTATTCATTTCCTCTTTGATGGGTTTGATATGGAATGATTAAAAATTTAAAAAAAAAAATGGTAAAAAACTAAACTTACGACCAAAAACACTTTTAAAAAGTTAAAAAAACAAAAAAAAAAAAATTATATATATAATGATGATGATGATGATTAACGTCCACTAAGACCGAATTGGTCTATCGGACCTTAAGAGGGTAAGTGATTACTTGCGATTTTTTAGAATTTTGTTTATGTGCTCAAAAAGCATTAAGAGAAGCTTTCCAAGGTCACCATATTTTTGTTGAGTTAAGAGGTTAGGAAGGTTGGTAGTGTGACAAATATTTTGAAAATGAGATCTAATATGGGTATAGGCTGGACAATCTAAGAGAAAGTATTTTTCATATTCAACCTTCTTAGTTTCACAAAGGTGACACACTCTTTCATCCCATGGAGTTTTAGGAATTGAACAACGCCTAGTTTCACTATGGAGCTCGTGAGAATTTGTTCTTATCTTAGCAATGCTTATTTTTTTCTTTACACTTGGCAAAACAGATAGATAATTTTGATCTTCTAGATTAGGGTTGATTACATCCTTATAATACCTTAATTTTATCTTTTCCTCTAACTCTTTATCACACCACATTTTCTCCTTAAATTTTGATTTGACGTTTTTTTTAATAGTATATTTATTGTGCAAAATGTTGTCTTCCATGATTCCCCAATAGTTTAGCCAAGACCGGGCATCTTTATGCCATCCTCGCTTGATTCGATGGTGGTTATGACTCGATTTTGAAGCAATTTTAGGAAGCCTCTTGTCTTCCATGTTGTTTAACTTGTTCTTATAAATTACGTATCTAGTCATAGCTATGCTCTCAATGGGGGAGAGGCATGTTTCTAACAGGAGGATAGACTATATAAATAGTTTATATTATATATAAAAACTAATATATAGTTTAAATATATAAACTATATTTAATATATAGTTAATATATAAACTATGATACATATAGTTTTTATTTTATTTTTAAATTTTTTATAAAAAAAAAAAAAAAAAATCTTTCAATTTTTTAATATAATGTTTTAGTTTAGGGTTTTTTCATTTTTTTTTAATTTTAGATTTTTTTTTAAATCTATCTTTTTTTTAATAAGTTTCAAGGGTTATTATCATTATTATTTTTTAAAAATGTGTATATATATTTTTTAGATTATTGTTTTTTTGGAAATTTTAATTTTTTTTCACTTCTTTTTAGTTTTTTTTACCATTTTTCTAATGTTTTTTTTATATATATAATTTGGGTTTTGAATGTATTTTTGCTTCATTTAAAAAAATGCGAAGATTTTGTCCTTTCTATTTATTTACTTTTCAATGTAAATTTAAGATAAAAAAAAATGTTAGTAGATAATTTTTAAGTGACCATTTTGTATCTAATTTTGAGTTTTTTTTTTAATAGGGATATATTGTCAAACCATGGTTTCAATTAGGTCGAAATGAGCCATAATTTTAACATTTAGAAAAAAAAATTGCTTTAGTTAGCGTCATTTTTTTTATTTAGGTGTTAATTTTAAGGTTTTCCCGAGCTATTGTATGAGTTTTGAATGTCATGCTTGAAAAATGTTGTAATTTTGACCCCGTTTGAAAACATGGTGCTACTGGTAGCACCGCTTTTTGATTTGGGGTTGATTTTCATGTTTTTTATGCAAAAATATGGGGTTTTTTAGCCAGAGTTCTCGTTTTGAGGTCACAGTTCTCGTTAAGTTGGTAATATTGATATCTTGATTCTAAACGAAAAGAATAGTTTATCATTTTCATAAGAAACCTTCAATCCACAGTCAAGCCAAACATTTTGTTTCGAACAAAAAAGATGAGACTGTATATAATCTTTGTGCCCTAATTTCGGGCTTGTGAGGTTTATTCCAAAATTAGGGTTTGAAACCCATTACTTATTTCATAGCAATAATTCTAGGAGCGAAGCCAAAACAATTTGTTTTCAAAAGGAAAGAACAATTGATTGAATGTGAACTTCACTCTCCTAAATTAATCAGTGAATCTGGTCCTTGAGATGGCCATAACCCACGACGAAAACTTCAAACCCTTAAATTTTATATTTGAACAATAAAATGGGTGAAACCCAAGAACGTGTAATTGTTCATATTAAATGGTTCAATTCTTGGTTCTCCTTTCAACAGAGAAAAGGAAAATTATTTTACAGACCGAAATCAAAACTGTGGATGCCACTAGTGCAAAAAAACCATTTGGGTTTGACCCATGTCCAACATATAAATGTCTTTCGGGATAGGGTTTGAATACAAGCTAACTGATATATAAAACCATGATTGGAATCGAATAAAGGAAATGAATAATTCTCGAAGTGACCAGAGCACTTAAAAAGATCAAGAAAATTCAATTTAGAGCTTCAAGTGCATGCAACCATGAGTTCTCGAAAATTTCTTCCTTTCACAAAATGTTATGGAAAGTGCAAGTATGGAGGAGGCACGTAAAATTGTTGTTAATCTTCTGTAAGCAAACATTTTCTTCATTTTCATTTTCATTTTCAAGAAACGGTGAAGAAGGGAAGGAGAAGACATTCATGTATACAGCAATGTCAAACTAAAGCCAAAATTAACCATTCCTAAAGACAAACTTATTGTAAAATACGTAAGGAAAACTAATATTCATACCTCTTCACAATGGCGCCTTCTAAACCAGGGTTGAAGTCTAAATTTGTTACCAAAACTACCAGGTGCAAAGGTTTACACCAGCAGAGCTCATAGCTCATTCTTTCAACCTCCAACAACACAAATGACTAAAATCCAAAGTGAATAGAGAGTGATAGAGCGCGAGAATGTGAAGTAATTACCCACATCCCATTGCCTTCAATGCATGGCTAGCTTCAACGACGTTGCAAACCAATATTCCATAACATGTAAGACATGTCATCAATCCAAAACCCTCGTAGTATTTGGACATGCCATTGTATCAAATCGAATAAACCTTGAGCTCATTTCTCATAACTCCAAAATAAATCATGCCATAAACTTATAAACCACGTGTGATATGTGTCAAAATTTGCATTTGTATATAACATGTAACTCGCAATCAAATACCAACAAGTCGCATATTACATACTTCATACATATGTCTTGTATCAAGTGCATTCAATGTGAGGTATTATAAAATTTGAATCGTAACCCTAGAGTTTAAACACCATACAAGGTGTCATTTCTAATGGGTATTTGAGTCATAAAACCCAAATTTTTTATAACATTTTATACCATGCAACCAAATATTTGATATACATGATGATCATATATAAGGTTAGAGCTTACAACCATCATACAACGTAACTTGTAATATTGTAGATAAATCAATCTTGGTGTGTAATGCTTGCATGACACAATGCGTTTATACATGTGTTGCTCATTGGCAGTTAGTTCTTAACAAGAATTCTTCTAGAGACCATCAAGACTGCCATGATATTAAATATTTGTTTGTATTCATGCAGGTAAATCTTTCAATATTAACTATATGCATGCCATGATATTAAATATTTGTTTGTATTCATGCAGGTAAATCTTTCAATATTAACTATATGCATGACCCAAATAACTATGAACCAATGATTGCAAAGGACAAAACTGGAAAGTACTATGTTGAGGAAAAGCTTTAGAAGACCACAATTTTGCATTTTCTCTTTGGGAACCCCACCTATTAGTCATATAGTATAAATAATCATATGCTTTGCAATAATTTGCGAGCTTTTAATATAGGTGATGAAAAATTGAGTTAACATGGAGTTGGTAAAATAACTTCATGAACCTTATTTAAAAGCTTCATAAATCTGAAGTTAAAAGTGTTTGTGATTTCACCTTCCTTGAAAGAAAAACTATTGAAATTCTTTATCTGATCAATAGGATTTTCCATGCTACCAAAACTGGATTTAAACCAATAATCTAGCTCAAACCAAGTGGAAAATATTTTTTAGTGAGATCAAAGAATTCGACAACAACTCTTCCCTCCAAAGATTTAACAAACAAGCTCATATGGGTGTCATTCTCATGGGAACCAATGTTATCACATGCATTTAAAAAGGCATCCAAATGCTCATTGGTAGAAGTCACCCCATTTTTTGAAAACTTTGGTTGACTCGATCCTTGATCTTGGGTAAAGGTTATATAGTCGGCACAATGTTTAGATGAGATAGCACATGCCAAGGAGTGGCATCTACATCTACCTCATACTTAAAAATGAATATCTTATTGATCACTTTTTGGGGATTGTTAGGAATGGGCACCAAGTTAGAATGACTCAACATATTACATATAGCAGTGGAACTAGAAGATGTAGTTCTAAACCTAGAACTTGAACTACTATGTGAGATAGAATTCATATTGATGGGAGTTGAGTTAATCCAAGGAATATATCCTTTTTCTCAAGACGACTAGGTTGCTAACTTTTCAAAATTATCAAGTGGCTTTCTCTATTTACTCTCAGATAAAGACTTGAACTCAAGGGATTGGCCTTGAATTCTTTAATATCTATGAGGAGAAATCGACAAACACAAACATGTAAAGACTAAGAATTTTCATTCTCTAATATGGTTGCCATGTATGTGGATGCATGAAGTGGATAACATGCAATAGCATAGAAAGCACCCTTATTGGGATATCAAGGGGAAAATGGGGATGGTAACCTATATGTTTTTAATCCCTAGACTCACTAACCCTATGCAGTTAGGTTGGTTTATTATGTTAGTTAGTGGAGTCATTCCCCTTAAGAGTACCAAGTCCTCCAATTAATGTAACTAATTTATTTTAACAAATGAACCTTAAGTTAGTTGTAAATTTGTTGTTAAAGTGTGTTGTTAATAGCTATTCAAGGTCAATCTATTATGTAAACTAATGCTAGATGTAATTAGTGTATGAAAAAGGTTAAAAAGTTAATAATAATCATACTAACGATGAATAGTGTTTAAAATTAAAGGAATATGGCATATAGAAAGCATGAAACAAATTATGTTCCTTAATTAAAATGTAGAAATGACTAGGATGGGACCAAAATCAGTTAATATAATGTATAAAATCAATAACAAACAAATGTACAATAGTTGTTGGTAAGCTAGTAGTGTCAAGCATATGTATTGCAGATAAACAAATGAAATAAAAAATTCAACAATATACATAAAGAAATGATCACATATACGCCCAAATACATATTTATTGATCAAGGTGTTTATGTATAGCCAATCAAAACCAAGACATGCTAGACAATTAGTCCAACCCCTGTGAAACAATAGGTTTTCGAGACACTTTGTTGTTCACAACACTCCAATGTTCAAAGGGTGAAGCCCCAAACAACGTGAAGCATGCCACTCCACACCCAGATTGTCTTAATGGATTTGCATTCATGGTAGTGTTAGTCTTGAAAATATTTCAAAGGAAACTGACATGAAACAAATAAACAAATTTTTACCTCCAAGGAGAAGTTGCTATGATTTCACCTTAATGTTGGACCTTAGGTTGTAGCCTGCCTACCATTGTTGGCACTGTCAATCCATTCAGGGATAAAATAATGAATTAAGAGTATACAATTTTCAAAACAAAGCTCTACATACTTATTTTCTCCCTCAAATTAGGTTTTATACATGTTCTTTTATAGGAGGTTGAGAAGGTAGGTAAAGAGCCAACTCTACCCCTTGATTTTCCTCCAAAAATTAATTTATGGAGTATAATATTTCTAATATGTGAGTAGGTAATTCAATAGGAATAAAATAAGAAATATGGGTCCAAGGGTGACTAAATAGGTCTACTCTACTCGGTGTATACTTTTCCTAGGGGTTATTTCCAAAATTCATTTAATTTCTACATCTGTTCAATAACCTATCATCATAATTCCAAAAAATGTACATAATAAACATGTTATACAATCGATGTGCATCCACAACATATATAAACAATATAGATAGATATGTTCAACATTCAACTCTTACGAACTGTGATACTACATGTATATGTACATATTAAAATTGAATAAACAAGGCCTATCCAAATCTATCATTACTAATCACTGTAACCAAATTGAAATAAGCATATAAAAACAAGCATGTATGAATCTATCACAACTATGCATCCACATCAATCACATATTACTTCGCATCTATCAAAATAGTCCCATTCATACCATAGGAATCTTCGTTGAGTCAAGAGAGTGATGTCCACTTAGGGACACCATGCTTTAAAGGAGGAAAAGTAGAATTCACCTTACTAACCACAATCAATTGGTTGCTTAATATTATAAGAGACCAGAACCTTAAGTACTTATGCCTATACATCCATTTTTAGACTCAAAAATCCATGCCACATCATGCAATCCATCACAAAACATTCACTTACAGCGAAGAAATGTAGTCCTACCTAAGTTGTAGTGACGTTGAGTGCGTAAATCGAAGGACAAATATAAAATGATAAAAATGAAGGTTACAAGGGTAATCATGCTCATGGGAGGGGGGGGTGACATTACTAGAAACCCTATGAAACCAAATAACACACCTTCTTGAATAAAGTTCAACCATGATAACCCCTTTCCAATATGGGACGGTTCTAAAATAGTGTCTATGGTACAACTAGTACTATCACTATGCCAACATATAAGTGCACAAGATTTTTATAGATTCCTTATCATCCATGGTGAACAATGCACTTGGAATTTCACACATGTACACATAAATATAAGAGGACTTTCTTACTATCCCATTGATCAAGCCTACAAAATATGAACATAGGCACAAATTGGTCTTTGCTTGGATCCATCATTCTATAAGGAACTTCTTTTGAAACACAATTGTTTCCAATCAAATGAGTCATAATCCTTAAACTAAGTTGCAAGGTCAATAGCACATATGACCGTTGTTAAGAATTATCACCACATACTCTTCATGTAATAAGGATTTTTCCCATTTACTCAAGTTAGTTTACATGCTACAACATTTCTATAATCAATTCAATTGTTTGATTACATGGAAACTATGGGTGAAACCCATCAAACAACTTCCCAAAACAACATACGAATATGGCATGGACCTACTTGTTATCCAATTGTTTGTTTTGATCAAATTGAAAAAAATGACTTAGTGGAAAATCACAAACAAACTGTTGTATGAGGAAAGTTTCTTTCACCATAAAATCCTACTTTATATCCAATCGCTATTACAAGTCATCAAGACTTTCATTCATTTTCCAAACATAACATGCAAGCGAAAATACAATGGTGATTTGAGATTGTGATATCCTTTGAAACGGACTAGATCATGGTCACAATCAATAGCTATACTCTTTCCAATACAATTAACAAGCATATTTTTAATTCTACAAGCCATGAGATTGGCAACTATGGGTATATATAACAGCTAGCATGCTTAAAATGATCATTTGACCTCACACGCCACAAGTTCATTCACCAACCTATCATGGCCCTAACTCAAGGCCGATGGTCAAGTTCCACCATGATAAGATTCTTAGAAATATGGAAACTTGATTGAGTAGCTACCACAATGAAAACCAACCATAAATCTATGAAAAATGCATCCCAAAATCATAAATGTGTCCCATCCAGTGTCTAAATAGCAACATGTATATTTTTCCCAAAGGGTTCCCAGCATGTATGTGAATTATAGGCTTCGTAAATATGGAAAATACACATTATAGGATGAGGTTGGGTTTTAATATCAACATTCGAAATTGTGAATAGTCATAGGGTTTTGACTCAAGATATAGATTTGAGAATATGTTAAAGAAAAAAATTCCAAAAGTTAAATTTTCCCACAAATAACATATAAATCAAGCAAGATGAGCACTACTCTCCTCAGAATATGTTTTTTCATGGCTTCCATAACATATTTAAAATGTGTTAACATTAGGGAAAAGTAGTTACAATAAAATGGATCAATCAAAGGGAGAAAAGTTGATCTTTAATCAAGACAAATGGAGGTAAAATCTACACCCAATAAACACTAACAATCTCATGCAAGCAATACATTTAAGTGCAAGAAAAATGTAAGTTATTTTCAAGCCATAGATCCTACCTCTCTATCCATTGTGGGTGATTCCATTGTTTTCTCTTTTATTGAGCTCACCATATACACTTTGAAGCCTTTCCCTTGGCCACGAAATTACCTCCCACGGACTTTATTTATATACTTGAAACCGACTCTCAAACACCACTTTGATATTTACAGAGAAAAAAGGAGAGATCCAAGGTCAAAGACATAAATATGGCCTCTCTTCAAAAAGGCACCATAAAATTATGGGTGCACTCTCTCTTTAATCCACCAAAATGAAGTGTAACCCCAACTCAAACAAAGCAAATATTAAATGCAATAGCTTACCAACAATCTACAAATGGGCATGGTAGTATGATAACAACGGTATATATTTAATGTGGATTACCCTCTCTTTTTGGACCCTCCAAGAAAACCCTTCCTTCAATGCATGAGACTAAAACTCCATATAAAATGATTTTCAGAAGGAAAGGGAAAAACAGTAAGGTTTACCCTGCTCACATTATAAACCATTGATTTGCACTCAAGGACCAAGATTAGATCTCCAAAATTTATGCAATGTGGGTCAGCGGTAAGAGTGTGATTTGTTTATGGTTTGATATGGCCAAGCTTAGCATAGAAATGCCTTGATACTAATGTTTTAGTGCAGCGAAGTTTTTGGGCTTATAAATTCTCTCGTCAATGGTGGATACACAAATGAACTGCCACATCCTTTCCCATTTCCAAACATTCAAAACACTTTTCCTTTAACATATGAGCCTTTACATGTAATCTAATTCAACAACCATTCTATTTCCAAGCTACAATTTAGGCTTGTAACTTGTCTCCATTATCCTTATAAGTGGTGAGCTCGAGGATTCTTCCCTTTACCTTATCAAACAATACTCGTTCATTTTCCATTCTAGATTACATTGGGAATAGGCCTCTAGGCTTGTCTTCACATATTTGTTTTTCTTTGTTTGCAACTTAACTTTTCTTTCTTGCTAACTGTATTGTCATTGTAGGTATGACCACTCAATTCTAGGTAGGATAGGAGCATCAATTAAGTCATTGTATTGATCATCAAAACCATAATAAAACATCATAAGACTTTCACAAGCTATCTAAAATAATCCTTCTAATTCATATATACATATACATTCAACTAAGCCATACCATCATCGTGATAAATGAGAATATTGAGTATGCTTGAGAAATATTCTAACATGTCTTTATGGCAATGAGTAGTCAATATATATAAGCATGAAATGACAGTCAATAACAACATTAATAACCATGTCCTATGCATAAAAGGAAATAGTAAATAAGTGTCGGAACACATAATCAACCTAACCTTACTGCACACCAAGAGGACTCCCTATAGTTCTCGAGTAGGGTAGTGGGCCATTTGCAATGTTTGGAATTCAATAGGCCCTAGATATTTAATAAAAAAAATTATGTATGGTTTCATTGTGACACTTTACAATCATTGGGGTGTTGACTCTTTTGGGAGTCAACAACCTTGACACCACACTTGTTTGAAACAAAATGTCCCTTCTCAACTTTACACTTCTCCTCCTCAACTTGAACGGAAGTCACACTTAGAGACCTTTGGATTACTTTCCCCAACTCAATGGTGGGGGATGTACCTCACGGTCATATCGAGACTCTATCTTACTTCATAGATTGTATTAAAATGTCCTCTCAAAACATAGAAACGTGCCCCTCCTCAGTTCACTTCAACTATGATGCGTGAGTAGTTATTGGATTGCATCAATGCCTCATCCCCCTTCTTTTGTCCTCTAGCCACATAGTGAAAACTCCCTTAGAACCTTCCTTTGTTGGATCCTCTTCATCCATAGGAGTTCCTCTCTTCCTCTTCCCTTTCTCCCTCAATTAGGCCTTCTCTTGAGCCTTCTCTTTTACTCGAGGGATCCACCCCTTCTCTCTTTCTTCCCTCCTTTTGGATGGGATGGCCATGCCCATCCTTGACACAACTCTAGACTACTCATTAGTAATTTAATGTCTCTCTCTAGATCATCATTTCTCCTTCGTGCCTTATTGATATTAGAAAATGTACCTTGTCAACTTCATCGGTTCACCTGACGAAATGGTCTAATTAGACCTTCCTCTGATGAAAT
>ML782157.1:716136-746603 GCA_009831015.1 Picea engelmannii | reverse complement strand
GAGAGCTCAAATTGTTTAATGTGTGTGTGTATTATACTTTAATGATCATTTGTTCAACAATATTTTCATTTATTCATAATGAAAAATAATAAAATCCACAAAGAAGCCTCTACAAAAACAAAATTTACATTTTGTGAAGAGCATGAATATTATTATAATCTTCAAGTATTTTCCTAAGCCACGAAATCTCCTTTGTTGCTTCTACAACTGCCACATATTTTTCCTTTGTTGTGGAATAAACTATAACTAATGGTTTGTGTGATCTCCATGAGACATTTGTTGATCTAAGAATCATGAGATAGTTGAAGTTTACACTCCATTTTCTTTATCCCCAACAAAGTCTGAATCAAAATATCCAATCAGGTTGAAGTCATTCACCTTAGAGTACTTGAGACCAAAAAATTGATTTCTTTTCAAGTATTTTAGAACTCTTTTTAAGAAGACCAATGTCCTTCAAAAGGTTTTTGCATGAACCTAGAAAGAATACCAACAACAAATGAAATATATGCTCTGGTGGTGGTAAGATAGATAAGACTTCCCACAAGTTGTCGTATTTGGTTGCATCCTCAAATTCATTCCCTTCTTTGATGTGAGATTCCAATTTTTTTCCATTGGAGTTGTTACAAGGAAAATCACTCTATGCAATGGGGTAAACCACAACAAACGGAAATGACTACATAAATCAACTCTAATCTCAAGTATTCTATATAAACAAACATGCTAACAAGACAAGATAAAAAGCCTACCTCGTCCAGATGTTCGATGAAGTCCATCATTGAGCACTCGACTCAAATTTATATACCTGAAACTTGTCCTCAACAACCAAGATACCCAAGCATATGGTGATAATATATAAAGTTAGCACATGTAATAGCATAATCTATCAATATTCATAACAAATATTCCCATGGAATAACAATTCAAATATTTGCAAGACATTAATTGAATGAGAAAAGAGTATTTCTATTAAAATATGATCAACGGTAGTGTATGAGTGACAAACTTTTGTGTCGACACATCTCGAAACCAAGAAACTAAGTCCCTTCCAGTTGGGCCTCCACCACTTCAATCCTCCACCAAAGGTGATCTCATATAAGAGAGACAATGAGGTTATCCATCAAAGAGGGAAGATTTTGGGGGTTGAACAATGTGTTCAAACTTTAAAGGACAAAGGGATGCAGACTCAATATGAAGTGAATAATTTATCCAGCGTAACTTTTCTCTTAAAAGTTGAATTCTTCTCATCTTCCACAACTTGGATATGGCCCATTTATGGCCTTCAAATGGAACTGAACGGCCGAGTTGAAGCGTTTCCAGTATATGGAAGGTCAAGGATCATGGATCTTATGACGTGTCATGGAAACCCGACACCATTTTTTAATTTTGGGCACAAAACCCGATGTACGCGGGTTGCAATGGTGCAACATGCATATACGCATGCTTCATAGATGTTAGGGTGCGTATATGTGAAAAAATATTATTTTTAGCTCCGGGAACTTCAAAAAGGGACTTCAAGTCTACATAGGAAAATGGAAAAGGCCTTCTGAGCAAGTTGCATGGGGTGAGGAAAATATTGCTATAACATATGCCCCCTAATGTGTGAGGTCAGAGGAGTATATGCGATGGCCAAAATACATTATAATTCCCAGAAGTGGAGTAATGGAGACCTAGCTGGATGAACTAGTTGCTCATAAAAATATTACAATTCGTAATTACTTTGTACACATGGTTGTCAATTTGAATTACACTGCAGATCCATGTGGAAATATACCAAACATTTGTTCATGGACATGAATAGGAAATAAAAAGTAGATACATGCCATAGGTTGTCATAGTCACGAACAAGGCCCGGTGAAAACCAGTCATGATCTCCCATGATCATTGAATTCATATAGGTACTGGTCCAATGAATGATGGCAACATCTCAGGAAAGCTGCGACTATAAAGTGATGTCTTCAATTCTTCTACATGATCCACCAAAGGTGCAATTATGCATCATGTGAATAAAGGAGTTGATGTCGAACATAATGAGACTTCGTTTGATTAACGGTCATTAAGGTATATTGTTAACAAACGTGAGATAGCATAACGATAATAAAAGTAGGTATCAAGGCATCGATTACATTCTTACAAGTGTGAATAAAGGTGTTGAGGTCGAACACTTAAATAATCCATCGATCAAGATACATTGATGTATTCCCAACTGTTGATGGTGAGAGAACTTGTCATTGATGACTGCACGCATCTAGGTACGCATAGGACTCTAGGCCTCATTTCCTGAATAGATGAGTTGAATTCGATGGAAGGAGACTCGTTGAAAGGATAGAATTAAGGCATATCTCATCATTCAGCACAAGGTACAAAGCAATAACTTAATGATTTGGAGGAACTCGGAAGAAGATGATGTTCGTGAACCAACGACCCTGTGCGTCTCTCGCATGCACCAGATGCAAGTACTGCATGAAAGAGACCCTCTTAATAGCAACCAATAAGGATAATTGTTGACAAAGGCGAGAAAACCACCAATAAGGCTAATGGAATCCAAGTCACTAAATGAATCCCAATGTGTGAATATATTTAGTGTCGTCAAACACAAGGGAAACCCCCCAGTTAGCGACCAATGAGGAGACGTCGATTGTTGGGTTCAAGGTTACCTACCTATGATGAAAGTAGGACCAGGGTGCACGATAGGACAACAGCTTCATGTAACTCTGAGACACACTAAGGGTATGGCTAACATGCAAAGTCAAGAGTTTTGAGAAATGGTCGACGCAAGCTTATAGACATCTTTTGAATGAGATCATGAGACATATGGAGGACTCTGGCAGCATAGACTTGATAACGAAACTTTGTGATGTAGGAGGCACCAATCAAACTCTCCATAGGGACTAGAAGAGTAACCATTCGGAGGAATAAACTCTAAGTAATGAGCTCAGCTTCCTAATTTCATGCTAAACCCAAACTTTGGATCACAAATGGACTCAAAAGTTTGTGCTTTATTCAAAGGCGACGCGATTGCTGCCAACATGAGATAATATTCTTTTCCCGCCCATATTTTTTTGTTTTTTCATAAACAAATGAATGTTATGATACAGAGGAGGACATGAGTGTCGCGAGTAAGCAACTAGTTCCAATAGTGGAACGTACCTATGCTCAATGAAATGAGGTGCATGCAGGACATGGAAACCCAGGGGAATGTTTCCTCCTAGAGTACAAAGTGTCAAACTACAAAGGATATAAACAAGGCTATGTTTGGCTGATGATGCACATTGTTGAGGTAATAGGCTTATAGAAAGAAAGCGGGAACGGACAATAGGCTCAATACTACAAGCAGGATAATGGAGTGCAATTACAACTTAACGCCAAAGAATGTTCTTTTTTGAAAATTAGTCTACTTGGTCCAAAAAAGGGTTAAACTTACACCAAATAGATGTCATTTCAGATCCAATTAACGAGTGTGAAAGAGACAAGTTCACTCGGCAATATTTTCGCTTTTTGAGAGAGTCGGAAAAAAACTTAAATAAGACTCAGGAATGTTGTTCTAAGCAACATATCATGGGGGAGACCAGGGCTCCCGTGCAGGACTTTTGTCAAAAGTCAGAAACTCACAGATAGTTGAAACAAGCTTGGGAAAACCCAAAGCTTTCCAAGTCGTGGAAGATAAAATACTTGCAGAGGTTACCTTATCTACAATATATCGAAGAATGACCCTTATCTGGAAAGGTGTAGAAGAAGGAAGTCGAGGGTCTACAAGATCATTCCAATCAAAGGAAACCACCCTAGGACTTGGAGGGAGCATACTTGAAGAGAGTGGAATGATCCATTGTTCATAAGGTATATAACTAGAAATGCTAAAGACATGGTCGAATGACATATCACCCCCCAAAAGAAGAGTGGAATTGGTCGAAGGTTGCATCGACAATGTCACTTCACTTGTCACTCTCCAAGAGAAGAGTGGGATCGACCGAAGATTGCATCGGCATGACCACTACTTCAACCATTGATTGAATAGGATGCGAGACAACAAGGTCAAGAGACGCATCACCCCCTAAAAGAAGAGGGGTGTCAGCCAAAGATTGCATCGGCATGACCGTTGTATCAACCAAAGAAGGACTAGAATGTTGGAAAACCAAAGATGAATCAGAACCCGAAGGGCCCCTAGGAAAGCACCACGCTTCTTGTACCACAGCAATAGCAGGGCACAAACGAGTAAGGTGATCTCCTTTGGAAATCCTACAAAGGAACTTGGGCTTACGTATTATACGTCTAGGCTTCTCGATCATATGAATTCCCCCAGCATGACTTGCAGTGGTTGGTGACATGCTCCCAGCATGACTTGCAGAGGCTAGTAGCAAATATCCAACATGACTTGCAAAGGTTGGTGATGAATGACCAACATGACTAGCATAGGTTGGTGACAAACCTTCAACATGACTAGCAGAGGTTGATGATGAACCCCCAACGTGACTAGCAGAGGTTGGTGATGTATGTGCAGTGTGACTAGCAGTGACTAGATTTGTTCCCCCATCATGACTTGTGGTAGTTGGTTGTTGGTCTTCAACATGACTTGCAGAGGTTGTCGACCAATATCCAACATTACTAGCAGAGGTTGGTGATATAATGCCAGTCTGACTTGCAGCAACTGGACTCACGATGGTTGGTTGCGGCATTTGAGACCAAGGTTTCGGGAAAGAATGGTTTTTAGAAATTGTGGGACAGGAAGGGTTCTGGTATACACCATGGCCCTTTCCGGCAGAAAATTATCCTCCTCCAAATCGATTCATAAAGGGTTGTAAGGGCATCATCACCGAAGAAGTCACTTGTGAAGTGAAAGCGACATGACAAGGGTTACTCAGGTGAGGATATATGTTTCCCCCAGATGAAGGAACTTCGTGAAGAGGGTTTCCCATACTATAAAATTGACTCCCCCCTGATGAAACACTAGAGGACAGACAGAGATCTTCCATGGGAAAAGAGTTTGTAGGAACCGACATAGCGGAAGAAGGATAGATGGACTGGATGTAATAAGTAGAATGACTGCCCATTTGAGCACTTGAACCTAGAAAAGTGAAGCTAGGATTGGATCCATAGGAAGGAATATTCCAACCTCCTACCGTAAGAGTTGGTTGAGGAATATGACTCACACCAAACGAAAAGTGAGAATAAGGATGCATCATGCCCCCAGACCCAAAACTAGGATTCACATAAGACGATGAGACAGAGGATGGCAAGTGTGAAGACATGTTTAGCATACCATGAGAAAATTTATTAGAGGCCCAAGGTATTGGCTGAGTATCATGATTGGGCGTACCACTTGGAAATACAAAAGGATTCGTCCCCGTGGAATGAGAAAATACCATGGGTTGGGTAACGCTAATTGAGGGAGTCATGCGGGCTCCACTAACCATAGAAATGAAAACTCACGACTCAATACAAAATCCTAAGGCCAACTAATAATCATAGAGCACACCAAAGTAAAGAAAAAAGGCCAATGCACACAAACAGGATATAGTAGTTGAAAAGGGGTCGCCCTCACTAGAGTAGGTATGTCTCATCCAAGAGGGGCCTGAGACTCCTTTCAAAATATCGGAGGCATCAGAATTAGTTATAAGGGAACTTGTGGGTTTAACAGCACAGTCGTTCAGATCCCCTCAGAGAGGTAATCCTCCATAAAGGTTGTGTGTTGTTCGACCCTTATCTAACTCAAGGTACTTGCAGAATAACCCCTGCAAGTAACCTATGTGGCTACCTATGTCAAGAAACTAAAACCCCCATGATATAACCAATGCGCAGGCGCACAGTTGTAAGTGAGGTCCATTATATGGGCAGGGTAACAAGGCCTGAAATCTTGAAAGCATCACCTGTCACAGAGGTAAAGGTTCTAGCAAGACCCTCAGATACGAATAGATCCCCAGAAATATCTATGACACTAAGAAGGTATTAGAGGGATATCTCTGCAACCTACTTCGTGTGACCTCGTGTTTAACTCTGGTGTGAGTGGAGCCTCCTAATGTCGCCAATTATACAATAGATTTCACCACTCCCTTGGTCAGACATATATGTTGAGTTTAATAGCCTTGGAGAAGTTTACTCACAAAATCCTATTCTGAGGCTCTATATATTAAGCTAGTTTGTGTACCCTGAAAAATAAAATCGTTTCTAACCAATTTTAAATTAATCAGTGTTACTTTTAATGGCTTTGTTTACTTAAAAGATGTGGTCGTGAAACTAACTATGTTATGACCAGCAAGTAAAAGAAATGAATATGAATATGAATATAATGCAAAGTCTTAACTTCAATTCTGAACAAATGATAAGCTTTTCAAAATGCAACTTTCAATTCAACTCTGCAATTTCAAATAGGATGCAATATTTCCATACATGTATCAAGATCGATAATAAACAACCCAAAAGGGAAAATGTCAAAATGAAAAATGTATATTTTGTATTTTCAATATAAAGAAATGAAAATGCAAGGACTAAACAACAACTTGATATATAAATCCTATTGTAAGCAAAAAGAGACAAACCAAATAGGATATCAAGAAGATAACACCCAGCCCAAGATGCAAGGAAAACCAATGAAAAAGATGATGAGAAAGAAAAAACCCAAAAAAACTCAGCAATCAAGCAAAAAAATGATGATGTACGCGACTGTTTAGGCAAAAATTGTGTATGTGCACGCCCTATAGAACGACAACTCATGTATGTATGTGTCTACCGAGGGAAAAACCATATATGTGTATTAAAACACTTCCAGGTTAAGGATAAGGCCAAGAAACTCAGACTCAAAATGAAAATAGGTTATCAAGCAATCAGATGACAAGGAAACTCAAGCTAACAGAGAGAAATCTAAGGAGAAAAACACTCCAAACCCCGAAAAGAAGATTCTCCCCAGTATGGTCACCAATTCTGTTACGAGGAAAATCACTTTATGGAATGAGGTAAACCACAACATACAGAAATGACTACAGAAATCAATTATAATCTCAAGTATGCTATATAAACAAACATGCTAACAAGATGAGATAAAGAGCCTACCTTGTCTGGATGTTTGATTAAGTCCATTGTTGAGCACTCAACTCAAAGCTATATACCTGCAACTTGTCATCAACAACCAAGATATGCAATCATATGGTGATAATATATAAATATAGCACATGTAATAGCACAATCCATCAATATTCATAACAAATATGCTCATGGAATAACAATTCAAATATTTGCAAGACGTTAATTGGATGAGAAAAGAGTATTTCTATTAAAATATGATCAACAGAAGTGTATGAGTGACAAACTTTTGTGTCGGCACGTCTCGGAACCGAGAAACTAAGTCCCTTCTAGTTGGGGCTCCACCACTTCAATCTTCCACCAAAGGCAAGCTCATATAAAAGAGACAGTGAGGTTCTCCATCAAATAGGGAAGAGATTGGGGGCTGAACAATGTGTTCAGACTTTAAAAGACAAAGGGATGCAAACTCAATATGAAGTGAATAATATCTTCAGAGTAACTTTTCTCTCAAAAGTTGAATTATTCTTCTCTTCCACAGCTTGGATATGGCCCATTTATAGCCTTTAAATGGAACTGAAGGGTCGAGTCGGAGCGTTTCCAGTATATGGAAGGTCAAGGATCATGGATCTCATGACGTGACATGGAAACCCGACACCATTTTTTAATTTTGGGCACAAAACCCGATGTACGCTGGTTGTAATGGTGCAACCTGCGTATATGCATGTTGTATAGTTGTAGGGCACGTATATGTGGAAAAATATTATTTTTAGATCTAAGGACTGCAAAAAGGGACTTCAAGACTGCATAGGGAAATGGAAAAGGCCTTCTAAGCAAGTTGCATGGGGTGAGGCAAATATTGCTATAACAGGAGTAGAGACATGGTTACACTTAGTCATGCCAAACTTGTTCAACAATTCTGCAATATACTTATTTTGGGAGATGAATATGTACTTTGGACTTTGAATCACTTCAAGGCCCAAATAGTATTGAAAATGTCCCAAATTTGTCATCTCAAAACCTTTCATCGACTCTTTCTTTATGGATGGAATATAACTTTCATTGTTCCCTATTATCAACAGATCATCTACATACACTACAAGATATACCACAATTTTTCCAACTTTCTTAACAAATAGAGTTGCATCGTTAAGATTGAAGTGCTTGAAATTCAATTTCAGAAGATGCTCAGTTTTCTATTCATACTAGGCTCATGGTGTATGTTTCAGGACATATAAAGATTTGATGAGCTTGCATACTTTATGTTCTTGTCCCTTTACAACAAAATCTTATGGCTGAGACATGAAAACATTCTCTTTCAAGTCTACATCCAAGAAAACAGTCTTCACATCTATTTGATGAATTTTTCATCCATTTTGTGTCGCCAAGGCAAATAGAGTATGGATGGTAGCCCATTTTGTTGTGGGGGGGGGATTTTTCTCATAGTCAATACCTCCTTTCTATACAAATCATTTTCCCACAAACCTTGCTTTGTAATTTTCAAGAGAGCCATATGATTTGTACTTGTTCTTGAATACCCACTTGCAACCAATTGGCTTGGTTATGAATGGAGGATCCACCAACTTCCACATCCCATTTTTTATGAAAGCATCATACTCCTTTTGCATGGCTTCTTTCCACTCATCATGAAAAGTGACTTCTTCAAAGGAAGTTGGTTCAAAGTTAGTAGATAAATTCACATCACAATCATATGATGCATCCATATCATCCACATCACTTGAATTTGAATTATCTAAATCACCTCCATCTTGCCTTGAGAAACTTTTGGTTCTTGTCTTTGTAACCTCATTAAGATTAACACTTTCAATTGTTTTTATGAACCATTTTGGTGGACCTTTTTGAGATGGTCTAGGTTTCTCAGCTAATTGAGATGGTGTTGAATTCTCATCAAGACTCGACCTTCAATCCTATCAATCACATCATCTAAATGAACTTTAGGTTATAATGAAGTGGCTTGAACTTCTTCGTGAGGGGGAAATGGTGTTTCAAAAGGAGATTCCAGAGATTGATCCAAGATAGGGATCCCCCATGGGTTCCCCCTTCAACATGTGGAATCTCATCATCAAATTCATGATATGTCTTTACAATTTATTCAGATGATCGAGCTACCTCTCAACAGTTTTTTCATTTTTGGAGAATTCAAGAAAAATTACATCTCTGGAAAGAATGAATTTCTTGTTCATCTCATCGTAAAGATGATATCCTTTGGTGGTATTTGAGTACCCCAAGAAGATGCACTTTCGACTCCTTGCATCAAATTTGTTTCTTTGCTCCTTAGGAATTAAGGCATAGCAAGTGGAACCAAAGACTCTAAGATGTCTCATCGAATAAATGTGGTCATACCACATTTCATAAGGAGTCTTATTTTCAAAAGCATGAGATGGACACTTGTTTTTCACATAAGCTGCACATGGAACTACATCAGCCCGAAACATCAATTTTACATTTTTGAAAAACATCATGGAATGAACTATATTGAAGAGACTCATGTTCATTCTTTGAGCTACACCATTATGTTGAGGATTGTATGGAATTGTGGTTTGATATTTGATCTCATGTTGGCATAGATAGTTTTAATTCTCTTCCATCATCACTGAGAAGAGAGCCAATACAAGACTGAGCTTCATTTTGAATCCATACACGAAAGTTTCTAAAAGATTCAAAAGCTTGTGACTTATCTTTCAATAAGTGCACCCAACACATCCTAGTGTAATCATCAATAAAAGAGATAATATATTTATTTCCATTTGCAGATGGAACAGGGATGGAGCCACACAAATAAGAATGTATCATTTCAAGTTTTCTACATGCTCTAGAAGTTCATGAAATGGATTTTTGTTATGCTTACCAAGATACAAACATCGCATGGCTTCAAGTTCTAGGAATAGTAAGCAACCAAAAACACCATTATTTTTCAACAAACAAAGGTTGTCATAATTAATGTGACCAAATATAGCATGCCACAAGAGACTAGATGGAATTGTAGGTTCATTGTGCTAAGAAAGGTATGTAGAATTATATGCATGAGCAGATGTCCCTTCCAACTTCAACAGTCTTCCATCTTCCACCCTAATCATGACAACCATGTTGTCGGAAGCTTTCCTTATTTCAACTTTGTCGTCCATGATATGAATAGAGTGGTCTTGCTATCGTACAAGAGACAACAAGTTCCTTTGCAACTCAAGAAGATAGAACACAACATGCAGAAGAAAATCCAGGAGTCCGGGAAATTCAAGCCTGATGGTGCCAATTCCCAAAGGTTTGAGACTTGATTTATCTACAAAATAAACTATGACATCTACATTGTCATTGAAATCTTCAAAAAAATCTCTCTTGAAGGTCAAGTGGCAGGTTGCACTTGTGTCAAGCAGCCATGCATCTCTCCAAGAAGCAAATGAAGTGTAAAACAAATCTTTAGTAACTCCTATATTGCAATAGGCAACAATATAATAAGCAGATTCAGGTGCTTTACCTTTCACCCGATTCGATGTTTTACCTTTGTCTTATTTATGATTATGTATGTCTTTGATCTTTTCCCATGGGATTCTACAGTTCTTTGCTTCATGTGACCCATTCTTTTCACAACAGTCACAGTGAAGATCAAATCTCTCACCTTAGTTGTGTCTACCCCCCTACCTTTGAAATTCTTTCTTCCGCGTCCTCTTTAATTTTCTTCCCCTCTAGAAGAATCATGTGACTAATTATCCCCTTTCTGAGCAAGGCACATGGTCTCATTAGTGGACTGAGCTTACTTCTTTCCAAAGGCTTTCTTATGTTCTACAACTTTCTCCACCAAAGTGTCAAATGTGATGGATTTCATTTGACCACTAGCTTGCAGGGATTCAAGGTAGTGAGAATATGTAGGGTAGAGGGCCTTAATGAAGTCTGTGAGAGAAAGTTTTATCTTCACTTTGATGGCATCAATGTCATGCATTGTGGCTTTGATCACAGAAACCAAAGTCATGGGATCACCATTCTTTAACTCTAGGTTGAAGAGCTTCACCAACAATTGCATGAGTTCGAGTTCTGAGTGAGTCATACAAATCCTTCAATTTCTTCAAAGCACTTGAGTCATTAATATAAACAATATGGCGTCTCACCTCTTCACTTATTGTTGCAACAATCATAGGATATGTTTTATAATCTTTGTCCTTCCATATGGAACGCTCCCTATTTGATATAGGAATGGTCAGTCTACTACTCTTCCATTGCGCTTCTAATTCTTCTTTTTCACTGGCAAATGTTGTTTCACAAATGCCATTCAATAAGTCATTAAAAATCAAAGTGTGTTTGATCTTTCTGTACCATTCTGGGTGATTTTCCTTACCAATCAACACCACACCGACAATGGAGATGATAGAATGTATCTTTCCACATAACTTGACACTTGATCTCTGCACTCGCTCCTTCAAAATCAATTCGAGCAGCCAACGACTTGTTCATCTCCTCATTGTTCCAAACATGGGAAATAGAATGGCATTCAACTTATGATGATGCATCACTTGTGATACCACGCTCTGCGTGAGGAAGGTGGGGTATGGATCTGATGATTTTGATTATTGTACGAGTTTGAAATGAATTCGAACATGAACAAGTTTTGGATATAATCAATCCAACATTATTGGGGGATGGCCAAGAGAGCAAGCAATGAGAGTGATCACAATTACACTTTTGTGCACTCAAGGCTCTTCAACATTGTGGCCGGCAATGTCAAAGATCGCATCCATGTTAACCAACAACTTAGAGAGTCTTATTCACCCTACACAACCATCGTTTATAGTTGTTGTTGCCTCCACTATTGCTTCATCTCGGGGATCTCATGGATCTATCACCATGTCTTTTCTTCCTCTCTTTTCAGTATTCAAATGCAATTAACCTTTCACAATTTACAAAGATTGAAAAGTGGCAGGATCCTTAAGCAGACTGGAAAGATGCAAAGGAAGAATCGATACTTTGTTGGAGGCTAGAAATCCTTCCAGCTCAAGGTCCAACGAAGGGGGAAAACAGTAAGCCACTTGTCTCTTTGTTTCTCAAACACCTTACTCCAAACCCTTCCCACGGTGTAAACAAGATGTCTATGGATGGCCTATGCCAAAGATGTTGCCATTGACGAGAAGCCAACCTCTTTGAATGAATCTGCACTAAAAAAGGATGTTGTGGAGGAAGCTAAGCCTCCTTTCGATTAGGATGACAAGGGAGAGACTAGAGTTGGATAAAAACATGTTAGAATCTCAGTCGGAAGAGGATGACGAGGGTCCAAAGGACGATGCAACAACAATAGATTTGGACCAGCACTTTCTTGTAGAGAGATGGCACTGGTTCTTTTTTTTAATAAAAGTGAGGGTTATGGCAAGAGCACAACCAAACCAAACGAGCGGTAGTCGAGGGCTCTAGAACTATGCAGCAGTGTAGATAAAATATGGACGACAAAGCAACGTGAAGGGAAGAGCAAGCCAAAGACGGCTTGGAATGACTTCATCCTGGATGAAACCCTAATACCTGCAGATGAGGGGCACGAACGATGCCAATAGGGATGAGAGAGACTAAGTAATGCAAACAAGGAATAACAAGAGGCATTGTTGCACGCGAGAGGAAAGGAAACGCCTAGTGCAAAGAATCATGGAGTTAACCTACTCTAATACCACTGACATGCAAGTACGAGCAAAAAATGTAACTTCACACTTTATGATTTGCATTAACATGAGACGTTCATAAAATACAATACAGAATGACCATTGGTCTTCACCTTTCAAGTGACTCTTCATATCACCTATAACTCTTCACATTTCTACTATTTACAATTTACCATAATCCATGGATTAGGTATTCAACAATAATATATTAATATTGTCATGGAATATGCTTTCAATTTCAGTAACAAAAAAGTGTACATTTCTCAATTCATAAATATGTTTCATTAATCTTACTTTTGTAGAGTTGTAAAGAGGTAGTATGAACATTGATGATTTCAATCATAGATAATGTTTTAATAATAAATCATTACGTAAAAGAAAGTGAGTGAAGTCATTGAATTCATTAAGAAAGCCACAATTTATTCATTTCTAGGGGTGCAACTACAAAAGCAAGGCTTCATATTGGTAAGATTCAATATGTTTTTATGAAACCTTGGATTGTTGTTGTGATAATTCATCCTAGAACCATTTGATTTGTCAAACATTGAATTTCTTCCACGTCTGCCAACAGGAGACTTTGAATCTACATGCATGCAAAAATAGGGAATAAAAATAGACTAAAACTGACACTGCAAAATCTTCATAATTAGTTACACATAATTGCCATTTCCAACTTATATATAGCCAATCCTAAAGATAGATGCTTTGCAATTTGACCTTTTATCCATTATGCATAACCTTTAAGCAATACTTCAATGGACCATATGCACATACCACTTCCTTGTGAACCTTATATAATCTATCTATAAAATAAATGTGTTCCCATTGAAATAACAACTTCTCTTAGTTGGGTATGTCTAGCTAATATTGAAGACGCTTTATTAAAAATGGATTATAGAGATCTTGGATGATAGGGATCTTGGTGCATAGAATTTGAGAGTTTTCAGCGTGATCACCATACAATGTTCACTGTTACTTCAAATGTTCTTTTACAAAAATTATCCATGGGAATAGTTGCAATCAAACCTAAAACACCACAAAAGCACTTACAAACTTAGGAGAAGAAATCACAGTTTAATAGTAAGAATATATGCAAAAGAAAACATTATAGACACAATAAAAACACACTAGAAAATTTTCTGTTCATTATATTATATGTTGACCTTATCAAGGATATACACAAATAATGCAATACATGGTACATCTTTTCATGAAAGATAAACATTCATTTTGCATATATTTGTTTCTAAAATACCTCATGGAATGAGCCCCTTGAAGATAGAACATAAGAAATGTTCTCGGTAGCAAAATAATACACAACTTGCATAAAATTATTGGCTTGATCCTTAATTTTGTTTTTACTTACCCTGAAACTCAAACTCTCTGTTTTCAATATTGGGCTAGACATGTAGACTAAAAAAATGAATGAAACTGCACGAAGAGAATAATGAACAAGGAATTCTCCATATTCCCTACATACATAACTTGGAAGTCTAAATAGTTGAGATTTCAAATGAATTGCCAGAGTCGCAACCCTTCTCTTACGCTAAAAGTCAACTGTGGAGGAACTTGGAACATATTATGATTCACCACCAATTCTTCTTTCAAATATTGGCTTCGAAAACATTCAAAAGTGATTTAAAAGATATATTTGCTACTTCATCGTTTAGGGTTTACCACTCACTTTGAATCCGATACACAATAGGCAAGGTCTTCTCTGTATCCCTCGTTTAGGATTTTGTTGAACATTTTTTGTTGACAACATATGGCTTGTATTAAACATAAAATGTGTACAATGAACGGAGATATGAACAAGGAGCAGAAGAAATATCAAATATGTACAAATATGAAAGAGCAAAAATAAATCAAAATCTCTTCCTCAACGCTACTAAAACTGAAGAATTTTGTTCCATGTTGATATGACTGACTATTTATATTGAGTTACTTAAGACCAATCAGGAAAAATATCATGTCATTCATCAAATAGAGAGTGCCATACAAAAATAAGATGCAAAGAAATTCATGTAATCCTGTATGGGTTTGACTCTTAAAAAGCCCTTTTCAACTTCAAACAATGATGTCCCAAAATTTTATATCCGTTATAACAAATGGCGGCCAACATTGACAATGCCCACATTTGCCACCTTCCTTTTACAGATATTGGATTGCATTGGTCAATCATCTACTTACCAACATAAGCAACTAGCAATCATGAACAATGAGTCGACTCAGATTTTAAAGTCCTAGAATCCTTATTTAAAGGTTGAAAACCTCGGGAGTTTTTCTCTTAGGTAATACAATCTTGCTCTGCGGACTTTCCTGTGTTTCACAACCTTAATTTCTTTAAGATTTGGCGAGTATCTGAAACAAACCAGAAAAAGAAAAAAAGAATTATACATCCATGACCTTAGGAATAAGCCAGTAGAAAACAAACCCCATCAATTTCCTACATCTAGGTCTCTAGTTGAAAATCACTGCCACATTAAAGATAGCACTAGGTACTATATAAAATAAAGACACTTGACAAAAATTCAAAACTCTACTTCACTGGAAAAATAATGTCGTAGTCTAAACATTCTACGTTATATACTTTCCGGCAATTATCACCAGAATCTAGCAACCCAATTGTTGGCGAAATCACAACTTTACATTGTTTAAATCGTGTTTTTGAATGCATAAATCGATTCAGCACCCTCAAAAAACCAAGGGCACCTGGAATATGTAATCTAAACCACTGAAATCTGCAATTTTCTAAATTTCTGACCAGATTTCAGGCAAAACTGGTCGAAAAAAGTGTCCAGAAAAAGGTAAAAACATAGAACGTTTAGACTACGTCAAAAATAATTACAAACCATTCAAGAACAGTAGTTGCATAATCAAGTCAAAGAGATAACACCAAAGAAACTATTTAGAAAACAAACATATATCGATAAAGATTTAAATCGTACCAATGTGAAAACTTTAACTTGCTTGGGTTAAAAATAATCCTGTTGTTTGCAATTCTACATTTTCGCTTTTATTCAATTTTATTGTCTTATTTTCTTTCTACTTCTCGTCATTTATCTTCCTTCATTTTATTCTTCCCCAAATCTACAAGGTAATAACATTCATGAGAATGAAATTCCTGATGATATTGGCCAAGATGAACATTTTGATATCTGTGATAAATTCAAACGTTCTACTTTGTTGGGCTAGATCCCACCCAAGACCATCATAAAGCCCTGGGTAAAGTAAGTCTGGGAGACTTACGATTGGCGCTGCTCAGCCACCCATAACCTGACAAAGGGTTTTTCGGATTTCCTTGTTCTCTTTTAAAGAGGAAACCTGCTGTGCTGATATTCTTGCTCAGGGACCATGGTTATGCTGGAACAGTGGTGGTGTTGTCTCCCTGGGAGGAAGATTTCTCTGCAAAACAAAGCGCCCTACTGTCCTTCCCCGTTTAGGTCAAGTTTCTTGGGCTTCCAAAGCAATTTTGGGAGTTCCTGATGCAGATTTTCACTCCTATTGGGGGTTTCATCTGTCACAAGCTCACTAGGTTTTTTAACCCTAGACCGCAATGCTTGGAACT
This sequence comes from Picea engelmannii, assembly GCA_009831015.1. Lineage (NCBI taxonomy): Eukaryota > Viridiplantae > Streptophyta > Pinopsida > Pinales > Pinaceae > Picea > Picea engelmannii. Next base: position 730,373 of record ML782157.1, on the reverse strand, counting down.
CATGCCCAGGTCAAGACTCTGCGTGGATATGGTAGGCAGATTGTTGCAATGGGGAGGAAGTGGCATAAAGCAATCCTTGATGAACTTGAGGAAGCTAACAAAAAGCTCCAAACTGTTAAGATTTACAATAAATAGCAAGAGAATTGAATGGAACCAACTCAAACTCAAATTCTGCAATAAAGAGAAACATAAACTAGCAATGAGCTATAGTTGGTTTGATGATCAAACTTCTCAGCTGGCGACTCCATCCTGAGGGATCCAATAATCTAGCCTGATGGCATTAGACAAATATGCCCCACTGGACTTAACTCGCATACCTGGGTACCTAATTCCACTCCATAGTGGAAGCTTGTGCGATTAACTTCCAAAGTTTCATGGTTATGGTATTTGAACTAAGTAACGCCTTAGAGATTTTGACCAATGTGTTAATGATTTCGATGTTATACATGAAGACGTGTTATTGAAGTTGTTTCTAATGACCCTGGAGAGTGATGTCAGGGTATGGTATAAGTGTTTCCCTGTAGTAATATTGATTCATTACATGTTTTCTAGCAAGATTTCAGAGACTATTGGGAAGACCCTAATGAGTGTGATGATTTTTCTGAAGATTGTTTTAAAACTACAATATCCTCTGATTCTACAGAGGATTCAATGTGAAGTGATAATTCTGATGATTAGGAGGATGATTTTGGTAAGATTTTTTTTTTCCCCGAGTTGTTTCTAATGACCCCGGAGAGTGATGTCAGGGTAAGGTATAAGTGTTTCCCTGTAGGTAATATTGATTCATTACATGTTTTCTAGCAAGATTTCAGAGACTATTGGGAAGACCCTAATGAGGGTGATGGTTTTTCTGAAGATTGTTCTAAAACTACAATATCTTATGATTCAGCGGAGGATTCAGTGTGAAGTGATAATTCTAATGATTAGGAGGATGATTTTGGTATGCTTTCTTTTTTCCCTGAGTTTAAAAGAGAATCAAATGAAGATATTTGGGATGAAGGAATTCATGAGGCTCCTGAAATTACTGAAGATATGCCTCTTCCTTTGATTGTATATCTGATGAAGTGCAAAGTTTAGAGCCTAAAATACTGACTTTCCTCAGATTTTGTTTCAAATTGAAGCTGAAATATCTTTACAGTGTGAAGGACAGCATTCAGTTCAAAAAGAAGATGATTTTTCCAACAATGAGGTGATAATTGCAGTTGCTATTTCTGAACAACAGGGAAAATTTGTTGATTTGGTAATGATCTCAAAATCTTATTCTATTTCCTCACTTGGTTTTGAGTCTAATCATTGTCAAAATACAAGTTTTTGTGTTGATCCCTTTGTGCTTTGGATGGAAGATGTATTACAAAGGTCACCTACAAGAAATCTTGGGTTCTCTGTGTTTTAGTGAGTGGTCCACAGCCCTATTTTGATTTGGAACCGACAGCATTATTCAGTTATTTCAAATTTAACAGTGAAGCACATGAAGAAATTTCTCCGAGTCAAATGTCTAATTTGTCAACATCAACAGCAACAGGGCTCATGTCAACATTTCCCCCCTCGACAACCCTCTCATCTGTTAGCTTTCAAGGTTACTTCAAAAGTGTTTACACCATGCCGGGGGGTGCTTCATGTGATGTGTGGTGCATGGTGCATGGATGACCCTTGGTTGTCCCGTGATGGACTTACACATTGGAGTTGGCTTGCTCATTGATTTCTAGACCTTGTCTTGATGCTTCTATGGCATTCTTCCTTGGAGCATTTGGGACCTATGGAGTTGGGTGACATTCTTCATGATGGCCACATGGAGGTTGGTTGCTTGCTTGGGAGGACCACTTGCTTCTTTGGAGGAGCGTTGGGCATTTTGGAGGGGAGCATTAAGCCTTAGATGGTATGGGCACGCTTGTTTGCTTGCATGGAGGCTTGTGACATTTGGGTTGAGGCACTGATAACGTAGGTGGGGTGGACTCAGAGGAGCACATGGCTTAAGAGTGTTGGAGCATTAAGAGGCCTTTGGAGGAGAGGTGTTGGACACATCTCATGGAGCACTCATGCCTTGGACCCTTGTTTGTTGGATGTTTTCACCTTGGAGCTTGACATGTGTCGCTTGGACAGGAAGCACTCCACATGTGAGCCTACCTTGTGATTAGCTAGGTTACTTGTAGTGGACTAGGTCCACTTTATATTGTTGGCCTCCCTTAACTCTTATATAAATAGAGGAAGGAAAGAATCCATTCATTCACACACTTTTATTAAAGATGTGAGGAGTGGAGCACACTAATCTCTCTCTCTTGTGTACTCTTCATTGTATTATCTTTCTTTATCTTGGAGCACTAGGGTTCTTGGAGGAAGTTCAAGGGAAATTCTACGGTTAAGTTTTTATCCTAAGGAAGCAAAGGAGCCACAGTTTGTGATAAACCCTAGGGAGGCAAAGATAGTATTGTATACTGTAGCTCTTGTGAGAGAAGAAGACTAGGGATTTTTGGCATTTGAAAACCCTAGTACTCCTTTAACGAATTGTCTTGCCCTTCTTGCCTTTAATGTGGAATACGTGAACAACTATCCCACTTAGCCTTTACTTGAGGAGCTTTTCCATTCTATGGGAGCTAATGTTTTGAGTAGCAGACATTAATCCTTTGAGATCATATTCTATCCTTTCCAATCAGACCTTCACAAAATGTTCCTCGAAGTTCATGGAAATGATGCACAACACCTTGAGCCAATGAACTTCAAGCACAATGTCCACTCCTCCAAGTGAAATGTCATTCATATGTTTCAATAATTGGTAGTCCACCTATTTAGTTTAATATTTTGGCATTTTCCTCCTAGGAGATACCATTCCTTCATTAGCAACCATCACGTGGAAATGCTTGACAAGGTAAGAAAAATAGTTGAGTTGTGTTGCAAGCTTCCTATCAATAAAACTATGTACTGCCTAGGTCAATGAAGTCAATAACCCTTTTCTTTTTTATGAAACCTTCAACCTTAAGAGTCTTGGGGTGGTGTTAGCACACTTTTCCACCCTTCAATTGAGTTGATAAATCTGATATTTCAGCAATGACAAAATGGCTAATTAAAGGAGTAAAGCCCCAAATTGTCACGGGCTAGACCCCTCTCCGTTTGGGCTGGTGCTTGCCAGCCTCAGGGGGGAGTCCCTAGGGTGATTTGTTGCTGTATTAAGGCCTGATTTTTTGCAAAAAGTGACAAAAAACAGCGGCTGTTATGTCTTGGACAGCGTGTTAATTCAACCCAAGACGTGGGGAAAAAATATAGTTTTTAGCTTGGAGGGATCCTGCAGGGTTAGCACAAGAGAAATAAAGAAAGAAACTACTCAAAAGATCGATTAACCCACAATGAATAGTAAGAAGCCACTAATCTAATTGAAAAATTCAACAAAGTACCAACAAGAAGAAAGGTTCGAACACAAACAGAAAACTTCTTTATTAATAGGCTTGCAAGAGGGTTGGTTGTGCCACAATTGACAAGCCCACAACCGGTACAATGATCACTTTGCTCAAAGATAGATTAACTAGACTAAAGAATGAGAGAAGAGTGTACTAGCTGCTGTTGAAATCCCACCATAATAATGAATAAACCTCTCCGTTATATAGAGAGTAAGACACATCCCAAGAGGAGAAGATGAGGACATGTGAATGAGTAATTTAGGAATTAATGTGCACGAGGGAATAAGTGTGAGTGAGTAATGCGCATGGGTGAGTTATGAGTGAGAGTGTAAGGGATAGTTAAGTGAAGGAGTGGCACATGTGTGGGGATAAGAGGGAGTTAATGCATGGAAATTGAGATAATGGTGAGTGAATTGAGGGATAAAACGAGTTAAGTGAGGGAAAGGATAAGTGAAGGTAAGAGTGAGTTGAGTGTTTAGTTAACTAAAACACGTCAACACACGCCAATTCTGCATGCGCTAGCCAAGGAAGAGGAATTTACCTTACTTTTTTGGGATTTATCATTTTCCTAAATTTTAGAAAATTAGCATTTAAAAGCAATTTTAAGGGGATTTTTGGGAAAATAATGCATGGAAAGTGAAGATATGTTAAGCGAGGAAAATTAATGAGAAAAAGTAGCCTTGATTGCCTAAATTATCTCTCGGGAAGTGCCACCTCATCTTATGCACCTCATTTTCACTTTATCTAATTCTTCGTTGACTTTATTCCCTTTTGCCTTGAAAAATGTGCCCCTCTTTAATTAACGCCACGTAGATGCCACATCATGTTGAAACTCTGCCAAATGTCCAAATCTGAGCCTACCACTCGTCACTTCTGGAGATGACGACCACTGCTAAAAATAGAAGTTTCCAAAAATAGTCATCCAGTCCCAAAAATTTAAAACTCATCCAAACTTTCCAGAATTGTCCGGGGTGACTAGGAGACCACCGGCATGTGTCCAATGTCTAAAAATAGACACCACTAATAATAGAAATTTCTTGCATGTCAATGATATTATACTCGTTGGAACTTGGATTCAATTTTCCTCAAGGGATCTGACTCCGCAATCAGAATTGACATGCAAGCCTCGGTGCTCAACTTGCTAAAAATTGAAATATATGACAAATCATCCCGAAAAAGGTCCAAAAGACTCTATATATCTCAAGGATCCATACTGCATGCTCAGAATTTGAATCTGGGGCCTGGAGCTCAAACTGCTAAAAATAGAAAGTTCTTGCATGTCGCCCGGAAAAGTGCCATTGGGCCTAAGAATCATGCAAGGACTATCCCTGTATGCTCAAAACTGCTCCAAACTGTCAAATGACCCACTCAAACCATGTCTCCTAAAAAGTAGGGACACCAGTTGTATGTAAACATCTCTATCAAATGCATGGGAAACCAAGCTAGCTCTAACTCTGAACAAAACAACCATGTATCGACCATAGATCTGTCTTTGATGGGAACCAACCTCTACTAACCACAAGTGCTAAACTCTGGGAGAATCTCAAAATGCCAGCCAAAATAGTGCATGATGGCTCTTAACCCTCAAGATTGTCAAGGGTGAAAATCTAGAGGCTAACAATGGCAACTCAAGGGGACAGGATCCCTCTGTGGGATGTCAAGAACCATATGAATCTTTGTGTCTGTAAAGTTGAAACGTCTATGTGAGAACTCTGTAGGATGTATCAATGGTGCTCCATGAAAACTGAAGAAATATGTACCAAGAATACCCCTATAAATGAGTGGAAGGAAAGAAGGCCCTGTAAGTTAACAAAAAGATCTTGTAAATTGACCTGTGATGCCAAAGCCTATCCAATGGGCCATGGAGTCAAATCAATATAAACCTCCCACTGAAACACAAGGGGTCTCATCCAAATCCGCTACCTGCTACCACCCAATATGTACACTTCTCCCTGCAATAAATGTACTAACGTCGACACAAGGCAGAGAGTCACTTAATCAGATGTCAATAATGAAAACACTTGACAAGTGCGAAGGAACACCACCAATAATGACAATGGGTCCTAAGTGTAATATCCCAGATCCGGCTAGTCTAGGAAATGTTGCTAATCTGCTATGTCTATTGTCTGATCTGATACACTGGGGGTTTCTGGATGCATTTAAGCTGTGGATTTTTATATGCTGTGTGTTTTTCGCATGTGTCTATAGATAAATAGTGTTTACATCATATGAATAAGCATACAGATAGTAAATGAGATAAAAGACTGCAAACCATATATTATGATATCTCTACGGTTTACAATGTCGTATGCGGCTGAGGAAAATAAATCTCTCGGCTATATCAGTGACAAAAGTATCTTAGCCGGAATACAATAAGCAAACTAAAACAACAATACCCGGTAATAGAAGAATGTTGTTGGATCAATGGATGAGTTGTGGGATCTGTTGCAAGCTACGACAACTATTGCAAGACTGGAAAGTTCGCCCTAGTGGCTAAACTCCTCGGATCTGCCTGGAAACTGTCTCAAACAGTGCGCCTGGAAACTGTCTCAAACAGTGCGCCCTGCTCTCTCACTCAGTCCTGGTGACTGGCAGACTGACAATCGACCCTTTGTTGATATGTCTGGACACCGGATGGATCCCCCTAGGGAAATGCGCCCCCTCTGTTGTTGGAAACTGCACCCTGGTGATTCCCCCGTCGGAATCAGCTAATAAGGGTCTCAAACTGAGCGCCCTAGGATCCTCTGAAATGGGTCGAAAGGATTTCCCTAGATCTGATCTGATGATCTCTCGAGAATCCCAAATGCGTCCTCCCCAACTGTTGCACCCTCAAAGGCTGAGAAATGCGCCCAAGATGATTTCTTTGTCAGAATCTGACGAGAAATCGGCAATAGAAGCGTCCTGCCCTCCTCTCAACTGGGTTGGAGGGGAATCCCTGGATTCTCCCTGGCTAGGACAAGTCGACTCAACTAATGCTTAGAAGTTGTGCCCTCTCCCTGGACAAGTGCGCCCTTACTGCTACAACTAGATCACTATTGTTGAAGTACGATGGAAGATCTGGATGATCTTCCCGGTGACTAGGGTGTGTCTCTCAACACCGAAATCAGCCTCTGGGTGTCTTCCTCCTAGAATCCACAAACTCTCTCCTAAGATGCGCCTCTCCTCAACTGACAAGTCAAATTCTGCATAATGATGAATTAGGTCGTTTTACCCTTTTCTTATAGCTGCCCGAAACCCTAATTCATTGTTGACCTCTTTTTAGCTTATTCGTTCTATTTTTAGCTCACTTTGACTTAAAAGCGCTTTTAGTCACTTTTAGCTCAATGTCACTTTCGAATTATAACACCCTCAGCTGAAGTGACCTCTAGTAACCCTATTTACCCCTATATGGCCCTGGCTATAGTCTAACGGGGTTGTTTAAACCATTAAACCTCCTCTTTGGAGCTCCTATTTGAAAAGGGACATTACAGTCCTCCCTTCCCGAAATTGCTTGTCCTCAAGCAATACCAATCTAGGGTGTTGCAACACCTGCTCGCTCTCCCAAGTAGCATCCTCTACTAGAAGCCCTCTCCATCTGATCAAAGACTCTGATGACCCTTCTCCTCAGTTTCCGCTCTCGGAACTCCAGTACCTCCTCCGAAACCAACTCCAATTGTCCCTCCTCATCTAATGGGGGAAGCTCCTCTGATGTGTTGATGAATTGTCCCATGGCCTTCCTAAGGCAAGACACGTGGAACACGTTATGAATCATACTCCCCTCGGGAAGCTCTAGCTCATAAGCAACCTCGCCTACCCAGCGCATGATCCTGTAAGGTCCATAAAATCTAGGCTTGAGCTTCTCGGCCCCACTCTTCTTCAAAGATGAGTGTTTGTAGGGGCAGGTTATCTTTCAGTAACTTGAGAATCTCCTGACTCTCGGTGATCCAGTCTTTGGCTTTGGGAGCTCTGCTCTCCCCGAAAACCAAGTCTATCAAAGTGGGAGCACCATAACCGTACAATGCTCGGAAGGGTGTCATGCCAATGGACATCTGGAAGGTGGTGTTGTAGCAATCCTCTCCTAGATGTAGCCACCTGACCCATGTTCTTTGTTGTCCACTCACATAGTTTCTCAAATACCCCTCAACCCACTTGTTGACTATCTCGGTCTGCCCATTTGTTTGAGGGTGATAGTTGGTGTTGGGTGTCAACTCTATCCCCACCAATCTAAACAACTCCCTCTAGAATGTACCAATAAATCGACTGTCCCTATCACTAATGATATTCCTCGACAACCCATGGAGCCTGAAGACCTCCCTGAAGAATAACTCGACCACCTGAACTGCGTTGTAATCTGTCGGTATGGCATAGAAGTAAGCAAACTTGGTCAATCTGTCGACCACCACATAGATGCAGTCCTTACCCTGAACCTTGGGTAGGCCTGTGATGAAGTCCATCGATATGCTCTCCCATTTCTACTTCGGAATGGGAAGTGGCTGAAGTAGTCCTGTTGGAAGTGTATGCTCTGACTTGTTTTGCTGACAAGTCACACATTCACTGATGTACCTCATAACATCCTGCTTGAGACCCTTCCATGAGAACCTCTCTCTGATCTAGCTATAGGTTTTGAAAACCGCCTGATGGCCTGCCAGTGGTGAATCATGATGTTGTTAAAATCTTCTTCTTGAGCCCTGAGCGTGGCACTAAGTAGACTCTGTCCTTATAGAATATGACATCGTCAATGACCCTGTACCTATCATCCTGAACCTGTCCATCCAAAACCTCACAAGCGAACTTGTTCTTGGAATATTCCACTAACAAATGGGATTTCCAATCCACTAAAACCTCCATCAAAGAACATGTCGCGGGTCTCCTAGAAAGGGCATCAGCCACAATGTTCTTCTTCCCCTTGACATACTCTATGTCGAAATCGAAGGCCTGTACCTTCGTCACCCATTTATGTTGGCACTCACTGAGATCCTTTTGCTCAAGAAAACACTTTAAGCTGTTATGATCTGTTTTGACCACGAATTTGTTGCCCACCAAATATTGCTTGAATTTGGTTAAAGCATGCATGATTTCCAGCATTTCCTTGTCATAAATAGAGTACAACCTCTCGAGTTCACTGAGCTTCCTGCTCTCGAACACAATGGGGTTTCCTCCCTACATCAAAACCGCCTCGATGCTCTCACCGAACGCATCACACTCTAATACAAATGGTGAAGTGAAGTCTAGTAATGCTAAGACTGGAAATGTGCCCATGATTTCCTTCATGTGATCAAAGGCTTTTGGTGACTCGTCAGTCCAGAGGAAGGCCCCCTGTCTTGTGAGATCTGTAAGTGGTGCTCCAAGCTGAGAAAAGCCCCTAACAAACCGCCTGTAATAGTTGCATAGCCCAAAGAAGCTCCTCAACTTTGTCACATTCCTGGGCGTTGGCCAATCTAGAATGGTCGTGATCTTCTCCTGGTGCACCTCCCTGCGCACTGATAATGTGGCCCAAGTAAAGTAGTTATGTCAAACCGAACTCACACTTGGACTCTTTCGCGTATAGTGACTGTGTCTCCATGATGTTAAGTACCTCATCCAAGTGCCTCATATGCTCCTGCCATGTCTTGTTGTAGACCAATACCAAGACTGATTTCCTCAATTGATCCCTGAATATGTGGTTCATGCAAGACTAAAATGTAGTCGGTGCATTGGTTAGCCCAAATGGCATAACCAGGAACCCAAAATGACCAAAGTGGCATCAAAATGTCGTCTTCTCTATGTCCTGCTCTCGGATGTTGATTTGATGATATTCAGAGCGTAGATCAATCTTCGAGAAGAAAATTGCCCCATGCAGTTCATCCATCAACTCATCGATGTGAGGGATAGGATACCGGTTCTTGATGGTTTTCTTATTCAAGGCCCGGTAGTCGATGCACATCCTCATGGTACCATCCTTCTTCAGAACTAAGACAACTGAAGAAGAGAATGGACTGTTGCTAGGTCTAATGTGTCCCATCGCTAGCAATTCCTTAATTGCTTTCTCTATCTCATCCTTGAACCTCCTAGAATGACGATAGGGTGCTGTGATCATAGGTTTGGCCCCCTCCTCCAACTCAATGGTGTGCTCAAACCCTCTCTCAGGTGGTCTCCCTGGTGGAATCGAACCAAAAACCTGTTGATGTTGTCCCAACAAGTTCTTGATCTTTGTCTGATACTGTTGTCAACCCTCTGAATCCCTCTACGTAGTGATCAAGCACTATGCGGCATATGCTACCTCCCAATGCCTGAAGATCCTCTCCATCCTCTTGGCCGAAACTGTCCTGGGTGCCCCTATCGACATGTCCCTCGGTACAATCCTCTTCCCATCACTATCTCTGAACCCCATCTCCAAGGTTTGGTAGTTGGTGGTGATTTTGCCCAATGTGATCAACCACTAGACTCCCAACACCACATCTGTGTCAAATAGGTCAACTACATAAAATGTGTCTCTCACGATGTAGTTACCTAACTTTATCTCCAAGTCTGGAACTCTATCTAGACACTCCATTATGTGGCCATTTGCTACTGCAACATCAAACCCCTCAAACCTCTCTGTCTGAAGTGCCCGCCTCGATACCAATGAAGCATCAATGAAGTTGTGGGTGGCCCCACCATCTATCAGGGCGATTTCCCGCTGTCCCTGAATAGTTCCTCTAATCCGGAGGGTGTCATACCTGGGAACACCAAAAAGGGTCACTATGACTCCTCCCTTTGTTGGTTTTCGTCTGTTAGCCTGCTCAAGAGGATGTGGTACTACTGGTGGGTGGGTTCCTGCCGGTGTCGGTGGTCTACAGGGAGGTTGCTCCTCTGCCTATGATGGCTCCTCCTCTGAGCTAGTGGATCCATTGTCCTACTCCTCCTCCTCACTATCCAAACTGTCTGATGCCAACTCAATATAATGGATCTCTCCCTTGCCCATGCACCTGTGGCCTGGGACCCAAGGGTCCTTGCAGGTGAAGCTGAGCTTCTTCCTCATAAGCTCTCGCCTCCTTTCATCATCCAACTTCTCTTTGCCCTTCCACTCTCTCTGGAATGGCTTCTTGTCTCGGTCCCTCTGTGGTACGAAGGGTTTGGAAAAAAGGTTTAGTCTTCGACGCTGAGTCTGTCAAATCTTGAGTGCGTAAGATGGCATCCTGCAAGGTATGAGGCATGTATGACTTCACCCATCCTCTCCAGGGTTCTGTGAGCCCCTCTGTGAATAACATGATAAACCCGGGCTCTGATATATCTGTCACTGCCACTACTACCCGTTGAAACTCCGTGATAAATGCCTCTATAGTGCCAGTTTGTCTCAACTGGGCTAGGTCCCTGAAATGGATCTCTAGATCCCTCCTATCAAACTGGTCCATGAGTCTCTCTATGAACTCCCTGTAGGAGGAGATGTGACTGTGACCCAACGTCACCAATCCATGATGCCACCACTTGTGTGCCTCACCCTCCAAGTGTAGGGTAGCGAAATTGATGGCCTCTGTCTCGATCATCTGGTTGAGATTGTAGTACATGTCTAGCTTTTGTACCCAAGCTCTAGCAGTGCATTTGGACGATCCGTCAAAAGAAGGTATGGTGAGTTTACCAACTTTCCGGATGAAATCCAGGTTATGCCCCTGTTGTTGTTGTTTCCCTCCTCTCTGAGGCTCTCTAGGGCGGTTCCCGAGTCTGAGTCCACAGTACTCGACCAGGGTCATGTCCTGATGGAAGTCACGACCCAATGTTGCATACTCCTTCTATACTCTACAATGTTCTCTGCCTAAGTGGGCGGCCTCTATGCTATCGGTTGTTGTGCTGCTGCTGGAAAAAACCTCTAGAAACTGGGGAGCAATAGCCTGGGAATCCTACTCGAAGAGATGTATGTGCGAGTAGGTGACTAGGGTCTACTGCCTACCCCTAAGTTCCCCTGCGCTGCATGTGGGGCTTGTGTGCACGGGGTGCCCACTATAGCCAATCTATCAGCCATCTACGCCAAGGACTGAGTCATGGCTTGTTCACTGATTACCAGATTGTTGAGTACTTGCATGAAGGCTACCTCTGGTTCCATGGGGGGCTTGCCACTACCCTCTGGTCTCTCATATCTGTCTCCCAACATCCTCTCTGCCTCACGCTCTACCTCACGCTCTGCCCTTCTCTCTGCTTCCCTACGTGCTTCTTCCTCTTCCTCTGAACTAGGAGGAAAAAGGGAAAAATCTAGTTTAGGTCTCCTCTCCCTGCGTTTGTTGTAAGTGACGTATTCGTCACCTACATGCTCACGGCCCTCTGACTCACCGATTGAACTCATCGTCTTTAGTCACAGGCTAGCAAGACTAAAGCTCTGATACCACTGTAATATTCTGGATCTTGCTAGTCTAGGAATTGTTGCCAATCTGCTATGTCTGATGTCTGATCTGATACACTCAGGGTTTTTGGATGTGTTTAGGCTGCAGATTTTTACATGCTTGGTGTTTTTCGCATGTGTGTGTAGATAAATAAGTGTTTACAGCATATGAATAAGCATACAGATAGTAAATGAGACAAAAGACTATCAACCATATATTATGATATCTCTACGGTTTACAATGTCGTATGCAGCTAAGGAAAATAAATCTCTCAGCTAGATCAGTGACAAAAGGATCTTAGCTGGAATACAATAAGAAAACTAAAACAATAATCTCGGTAATAGAAGAATGTTGTTGGATCAATGGATGAGTTGTAGGATCTGCTACGAGCTACGGCAACTGCTGCAAGACTGGAAAGTTCGCCCTGGTGGCTAAACTCCTCGGATCTACCTGGAAAATATCTCAAACAATGCGCCTTGCTCTCTCACTCAGTCTTGGTGACTGACAGATTGACAATCGGCCCTCTGTCGATATGTCTGGACCCTGGATGATCCCTCTGGTGAAATGTGCCCCCTCTGCTGCTGGAAACTACGCCCTAGTGATTCCCCTCTCAGAATCGACTGATAAGGGTCTCAAACTGAGCACCCTAGGCTCCTCTAAAATGGGTCAGAAGGATTTCCCTAGATCTGATCTAACGATCTCTCGGGAATCCCAAATGTGTCCTCCCCAACTGTCGCACCCTCAATGGCTGAGAAATGCACCCAAGATGATTTCTCCGCCGGAATCTGACAAGAAATCAGGCAATAGAAGCGTCCTGCCCTCCTCTCAAATGGGTTGAAGGGGAATCCCTGGATTCTCCCTAGCTGGGACAAGTCGACTTAACTGATGCTCAGAAGATGCGCCCTCTCCCTGGACAAGTGCACCCTTACTGCTGCAACTGGATCACTGCTACTGAGGTACGATGGAAGATCTAGATGATATTCTCGGTGACTAGGGTGTGTCTCTCAACACCGAAATCAACCTCTGGGTGTCTTCCTCCTGGAATCCACAAATTCTCTCCTGAGATGTGCCTCTCTTCAACTGACAAGTCAAATTCTGCATAATGATGAATTAGGTCGCTTTACCCTTTTCTTATAGTTGCCCGAAACCCTAATTCGTTGTTGACCTATTTTTAGCTTATCCATTCTATTTTTAGCTCGCTTTGATTTAAAAGCGCTTTTAGTCACTTTTAGCTCAATGTCACTTTCAAATTATAACACCCTCGGCTGAAGTGACCTCTAGTAACCCCGTTTACCCCTGTATGGCCCTGGCTATAGTCTAACGGAGTTGTTTAGACCATTAAGCCTCCTCTGTGGAGCTTCTATTGGGAAAGGGACATTACACTAAGGTACAAGCACAACCCATCACTGTGAAAGATGTTCTAAAGTCGAACAATGACAAGGATCATCCAATCAAGGCCCAATGATACTCAGCCTTGTCGGATGCGAGATAACCACCAATGAAGCTCACGGCTACCAAGGCGCTCTACTTCTGGGTCATCCAAAGATAATGTGTAGAAGTCAATACAGGATGAACTGCTGAAAAGAAGAGCTATAATGTCTCTCTTCCTTCAACGCTAAGTGATAACTCGAGAGATCAAGATGAAAAAACCAGGTACCATATCCCTATTGATGGATGAGGGGGACGACTGACTCAAAGCAGAAGACTCAATGATAAGAGATGAGGAGACAAGACATAAGATGACTCAAGACTTTCCTATGTCTCCTCAAACTACCCATCCTAATACTCAATGCTTCGAGAACATGACAAACGGGACCCCATCCAGGCTCACTCTAATGATATACACAAAGGCTCGGCATGTGAAAGATAAGATACTCAAATTGTGACCCAGGAAAAACACTACTGGATAGCCATTTATTCATGAAAGGAAAGACACACAAAACCCGACCACATGCTGATATAGTTTGGCAAAAATCAACGACACTTATGCAAAGACTGAAGTAAATAACTAAAGGGAAAAGACACTACAAGGAAAATGTAGATTGTTGTCCTAACTACCAAAAACCAACAAGAAGGAAATACTGAAATGACAATGCGAAAAGGAAAGACAACTACTCTAGACCCAAACGTTTTACCTCAAAGTTGCCATGATTAAATCATCATACTCAAAGGACCAATGTAACCATGCAACCAAATGATCAATCCAACGAGAGAGGTCAACAAAATTAACCTTCCAAGGGGACCAATCGTGAAACCTCATATGACCCAAAACTACCTTGATGTATTTACCACTGAAGGCATAACTAAAGGGTGTTGGTGGACTGAAAGATGTTGGTTGGGATTTAGGGTATGGTATTTCAATAGTAACAAGCATGAATGCATGAGAGCCAAAACTCTTGGAATCTACCCGCTCAAATACCTCCATCATCCTGAGCCCAACTGGGTCATGATGAACCTTGACATCCAAGCACTGATCAATCTCAGGACCTTGAAGAACAACCTCAGGATGCGAAATTGTAGGCAAAGTGTAAGGGAC
>ML782157.1:691870-703679 GCA_009831015.1 Picea engelmannii | reverse complement strand
CCTTTGTTACGCTCTCCTGAAATTTTTCCAACTTAGAATCAAAGTTAGGAGGCACCATATTGTAGTTGTCCGTAGATCCAATGTACCATATTGTTGGGGTAGAGATGACAATCTTAGAACACTTGTCAAAGTGTTTGGTTAAAGGAAAAAACTAACAGATTGGTTAAAGAACTTACTTGCAAATTTTTGAAATGATTTACCTAAATTGGACCAAAATTAAAGGAAATATATCGAAGAGATCTATAGAGAATTGCTTTGTGCAAGACTTGCCAAGATGAAAGAAATTCAAATATTAAAGGCTGAACTTGCTGAAAATTTGCAGTTTTCACTTGGTGAAATTTTGATTTACAATTGTGGTCCCATGGCCTAGGTCCATTGTTGGATTGACGTGACTGGCTTACATAAACAAAACTCTTTCACTTGAGACACTGAATCACAACTGCATTAAGGGTGGGGAAGGTCAAAATAAAATCGTTGAGAGAGTAAAAAAAGAGATTACTAGGTGGAAAAACTTAGTGCAGAAAAGGTTACTCCAAGAATAGAGTTTCAATCCATCCACCTCATAGAGCATCTCCTTGTAACTCGTGTCAAATGTAATCATCTCCTCCACCATGATTTGAAAGGAAGTCACCCTATGAAACTCCCAGTTTGTGTCTTCCATGCCACTTGGAAGAATACCAACACAAAAAATAGATTTGTAATAGGAAATAGATCACAACAAAAGTATATTACTACCCCACTTCAAGGGGAAAACCTACCAATATAAGACAAAAATACTCGATGTGCCTCTAATTATATATAATAACATTTATATAGTTGGAAATAGGTAGTGGTAGGTGCCACATGCATTCCCTCATGATGACACGCTGAAGCCTGAGAGGGATAAGCTTGATACTGATATGAGTGTTAAGTAGAAGAATGGAAGGTGCTAATAAGATAGTGAACCTAAATAGAAGACAGTGGGTGAGAGCTATAGCACATGTCTTGCTCATGTACATTATTAGAAGAAGATAGTAAGGTGGGGAATATGTCTAATGGTTGGGGACATAACAAGATTTGTTTT
This sequence comes from Picea engelmannii, assembly GCA_009831015.1. Lineage (NCBI taxonomy): Eukaryota > Viridiplantae > Streptophyta > Pinopsida > Pinales > Pinaceae > Picea > Picea engelmannii. The sequence goes on along the minus strand of ML782157.1, from coordinate 702,616 downwards.
TGAAATTGTTGCATAAATTACTTCAGAGAACAAATACATATATTAGGATTCATATAACTCTAGCAAAGTATTGATTGTTTGCTATAATTAACTTCCCATTTACGTCAATACAAAGTTATGTTTCATCAGCTTTATTTTCAATGTGAATAGTTTCAAATTTCAATATATCTATGGTTTAACTTTTTCATCTCTTAATAGTTTTGATATAATATTTGTCATGGTGTAGATTTTAAGATTTTTTCTTAGCATTTTAGGATTATTTGTTCTTGGATATAGTCAAACACTATAACTTATTTTAAATATGCATTGAAATCTCATGTAGTCATAAATATATTATCCCCCAAACTTATGGAGAGTCTTATAAGAGATACCCCTCCTTGGCGCTATGTTCTTCTGAGAGACTTTTATCCCTTGGTCAGCCATGTTGGCATCATCCTTGTTGATTCTTTAAGGCATGGTCACTTCTTAAGGTAGTGGGTATTTCAATTAACCACCTCCCTCCCTAATCAATTTCCATCAACGACCCTCCCCACCTCCTCCCACCAAAGGAGGAAATTAATGCTAATGATCAAGGGAGTATTTGCAAGAGCTTCACCCATGTTTTCTGCACTGGATGGTTCAAGCCTCGGAGTCTTGAATTGGCCTTTTACACCAAGCACTCCCACCACATCACTAATGGATTTATTGTTCAACCACGCCATTTTCAGTTTCATCTACTACATAGACTTTGATTTTCCTTGACCAGGTTTAAGTGTATTCACACAAGATTAGGGTTGAGATAGATCATCTCCCAAAGAAGATCAGATCTGCAGACTCTGCTCTTTTATTGAGGTTGAAATTGAGAAGCACTTTATCTTTAAATGTCCTGTCTATTATGAGATTAGAAGGAGATTCCATCGTATTTATAGCAACTTTAGCTGATATTTGTTGTCATTCTTTAGATACTTCGATTAGAGATGCTTTGCATTGTACATTAGGAAGACCTTTTCTCTCAAACAAAGTCTACCTCAAAGCTTTTCTACAATAGCTACCCAGATTACTTGGATTAACTCCCACTTTCTCCCACTAGAATGCATTGGGGGGGAAGCATCCCATAGCTACTTGGTTGGGCAACACTAGGACTGTCTCACATTATTCTCTGGTCCACACCACCAAGGCTCCATGTTGTGCTACATCAAGGGAATCTAGGAGGATTAGGGTTACTTGGGAAAGTCTTTTATGCATGACACCTACTCAAAGATGCATTACTACTTTCTTCCCTTCCACTGCGCATTCTTCAACCTTGGATGTTAGGAGTGGTCCTACGTCTTCTTCAGCACCAAACACCACCAAAAGCATGCCGATGCCAGCCAGGATTACCCCCAGGACCTCATTGGTCTAGGCCACTATCCAGAGGACATTATCCTAGAGACGTTTGGTGTTGGTATCTGCACTAGACTTGGATGATGGGCAAGTTAACTGCCTCCTCCCCTTGTGGCAGCTGCATCATTGTCCAATCTATGTTTCTTTACTGGCTCTCTTTGACTTTATCAGGTTTTCCTTTTTGAGTTAACCTACTTGTCTATGCTTATGTCATTTCATTTCCTACTGCTCTTGTACTCATTTCATTTGATCTCAATTTAGGGAGGAGGGGTCTTTTACACCCCTATAATTTGGTTTGGCTATTATTGTCGGGTGTAATCCTAGTAACTTTGAACTATTTTGTTCTTTAGTGGATATTAATACAAATTTCGATAACACATTTAGATAAATGAAGCCAAAGCCTTCAATAAATTCTCAATCCATGCATCTACTATTTGAATTTGAAATACGTTAGGATTGAATATAATGACAAAGAGGCATGCTGCACGTCCTTTATTCTGAGACAAAAAAATCTCAATATTATCTCTACAATGTCCAAGATATGCACAGAAGTGGAAACCCCAATGCATGCACTTGAAAAGAACCTATCCTCTTATGTAAGTAAATTTGTAATAGAATCAAAATCTTTAACAGAAACTTCTATCTTAACCAATACCTTACATTGTAGCTATTCACCTTAACTAATGTCTTTAATAAATTGTTCTTTTTGAATTTAAATTAAAAAAATGAACTAATCACTGCAATTAAGAAAAAATGACCATGATAAAAACTGGAAGCAGAGAAGTTTTCGAACAAGCATGCTTACAATGGGAAGACTATCTCAATGCCAACGCCAGCAATTATTCTTCGAATCCGAATAGTTGTATGTATACCAGCATTTTGTCTCGATATCACTATACCCTTATATACAGAAAATCTGCGCCGAGTCTCGGGGACATACTGCAATTATGTTAGGAGGGTTAATAACATGACAAAGCGATATCTTAATGCTAACAAAGACAAAAGGGCCTAACTAAACACTTTTGGCACTATTTTTCTCCAAAGAAATTTAAGATATTCAAGTACTGAAACTAAAACACAAGCCATTCTATCAGTCCAGCTGAAATGATTGATAATATAAATTAAGGAATTTAAAAGTTTTGATCATTTACCACTCGAAGTTCTACAACATCTCCTGTTCTGACATCAGGAGTAGGTCTTTCCTTCTCAGTAGCTTCAATAGCTTGCTTGTGTAGTATCTATTGGACCATTGCCGTGTTTGTATTAATAGTTCTTTTCAAATAATTGGGATAGGAGCCAAATAGAAGTGCAACACTGAATGCTACTTTCATAGAGAAATTAGGATACGAGCCACACAGACATGCTGTTGTTTATGCTTTTGTTTAGGAACTGACACAATGAGCAATGTGCAATGCAATGAGTAAAAAAATGCAGTTCCCATTATGCTGGAATTTTTTCTTTTAATTTAAGTAGAAATAGAATTTTTATAAATGCTAGTATTTAAACTTTATATAAAAAGCATACCCCCATGATTTGGCCAAGTTTGATCCTTGGTTTTCTTGAAGGGAGTTTAGGTTGTTCCTCAGATACTTCCAAAGTTGATTCATCTGAAGAAGCTACTTCATTCTGTGTGCCACCTTCTTCTTCAGATTCAGACACTGCATCAACAGATTGTGCATGAACAATAAAATTGCTCTCTCTAGTTGTGGAGGAAGATGCTGTGCACCAGCGGCCACTTACGACAGTCGCAGTTAAAGGTGCACATGTCTTCAAGGGTCGTCCTTTTAAATTCATAGCTGATGAAAATGAGAAAGAAAGAACTAGTTCGGATTTTGAAGACAGCAGAGCACCTCTGCTAGGCACAAACCCTGGTACCTAGAGGTAAAAACCAAAAACCAAATTGAACTATAGGTTTTACAATAGAAAGTATAAATTTGATTGTACTCTTATAAAACTATCCTTTGGTGTATGAGCTACATCCAGCTTAGCAGAGTCCATTGCATTAAGACTCCTTGAAGAAATCAGTAATAATGCCAAAAATGACAAGTTGTGCGGCACAAAGAAGATGAATGCAAATTATATTTGGGAAAACCTGATGAAGTATGTTTGTTGCCATTGATAAGCTCCCCCGGCAGTATAGAAGAGATTCCTAGTAAACCAAAAATCTGTATTTCCTTGCCACAGAAGAGAAAAAAATGAATAATCAGAGAATAGGGAAGATAGACAAAATGTAAACAGATTAGCCAAGCATTAATGTATATCAGATAAAGATAAAATGATACCCGGGTTTCAAATAAATAGGAATATATGCTGACGAATATTCTAGAAGTCAATACATCTACCAACTAGATACAAAAATGGCATTTCAAAGAACAGGTAATGTAATGGCACCGTGTTGTCTTAATGATGAGGAGAAGAACTTGTAAAAGAAGAGAAGCTATCAAATATTAAAAAATTCAAGAATGTTTGCTTAACATGTTGGATCGAAGTCTGAATAAATTGTGTGTTTGAAACATAGATAAATGTGGATGATGCTGAGGCTCGCCACGTAATATCCTCAGAAAGGTTTTAGAGGGAATTTTAATGGTTCAGAGGGGGGTATCCTTATCTTTTGACAATTGAATACCACTTATAAAGACTTTCTATTTGGCCATAGACACCATCCCATTGCTGCCAAGTAGAATAAGTGTACACTCATAGACACAACACATAGAAATTGGCTGATCATTATCTTCACTAATTCATCACAAGGATTCCCTGCACACCAACCTCCTTTTGTAAGGCATGGCATACAACTTTCATTTGACATAGGAATAAATATGACTCTCATTCCAATTAGAACAACACTCAATCTAATTTTCTTTACTTTCTATCATTCAACAGTTTCCAACCATATAACTCTCACATTATTCAATTCCTCCCTTGCATCAACTAATAGTTGCATGACATAAGCATACCCTGCCCCACACTTATTTAAATGTCATGTGGACAATATAGTGTCTGACATGTCCACCTGTTTTCTCCCAAGGATGACATCTAACTCCCTTTTTGGTTGCAACCAACTTTATGTGGCTGCAATCAGTATCTCTTCAGTCAATTGTTACTTGTAACATCTTCTCATTCCACCCCTTTGATGTCTAACACATATCATACGATAGTCATTCTTCTGCACTCCTACAATCATCCTCGCTTCACTGGTAGTCTTCTACTATCATGAAATAGAACAAAATCCACTGCATACAAGCATGAAGATTAGGGAGAGAACCATCATTTCCCCTTCCCAAATAATTTCATGAGATAACAGAAGACACAAACAAGGAAGAGCACCATGTTCGAGACTGATAGAAAACCACGTCAACTAGAGATTGCTATCAAAAGTACATCGTCCACTTTTAGAATAATCCAATTAGCCTGTCTGATTTGCTATTGATATTGGATCCTAACAGTTCAGTGATGCTATGCACCAGACCCCTCTTTGCCTCCAATAAGGGAATGGGACACTCAGGAACCCAAATATTTAACCCCAATGCTATGGTCTACAAATTAACATTCACAAGTACATTTGAATTTTGAACAGAAACGTCGATTCCACATCATGCAATGATGGGAACATGCATTCTACTGTGCATATCAAGCTACAAACAATTCAGCTTATAGTGTCTATAGTGGCTGATCATAAGGAAATCGTTGACTCAGCTCCTTTACAATATATAACAGCTGGCTAAGTTAATTATTTACTTGAGTTAAGCATAGAATTTAAGCAATATTTACATTACTCAATCACAGGCATTTTGTCAAACATACTGCAGACATCCTGTGAATTTTATCTTTTACATACTTCACAGCAGGATATTAACAGTTTACCTTAGGGAAAATAGGCACTTACCTGTCTTTAGGAACATATATTTACATCATTGTCTTTAGGCCTTACTTAGGCAAATCTAGACTCGTGGCCTCGTCGCTATTTACAGACTCATTAGCAGGGTCTTGGCCTTGGTTTGTTGCTAGGAGTTTTACATTGCCACGCAAAATATACCACATATTTACGTAATTTACATGATTACAGTGCCCTTGACTCAGCACCAATGCATAATCACACACATACATCACATATTTACATCGCATATGTACAATGTCCTATAACCAAACAAGGAAGTCACGCACATACATCACATATTACAACTACAAGTGAATATGAATAAACTGATGCATTCTTCTATACATCCATGCTCATTCAACTCAACGACAATACCTCAGTTGAATTAGGGGCTCTTGAAAAAATGATAGTGGATTATGTTCAAGCAGTCAAGAATGAAGGAGAGCTCAGTCAAGAAACGATATTATGTGAGGGCAAGTCGATGGCCTCACTGCCACAAATCCAGAACAGTTTGATATGATCACCATCTTATCTTGTCTATGGCCAAGTGCTACTAATATTGTTATCTTTGGCATTTTTGGTAAGCAAAGACAATAACTATGTATGAGCCCATAAACAAGATAAGCCAAAGCGTGAATGTGCCATTAACTCACATCGTATTTAAGAGAGGATCCATCTGCATGTGTTTGAACTGAAATTGGACAAAATTATCTTCTATCAAACTTATTTGAATCAGTTGTCTTACAGACTAAAACAATCACACCTATCATAAACCCTTAGGACTCAAAACCCTTCCAAACCACTCAGAATATGGTTTATTGATAAACATTCTTTGGAATGTTTGTCCATGAGSATTGTTTGATTTAGTAGTACCATGTAATATGTTAATGATAGCATTCATATACCTGTTAGTAAACMTGTTGTCACGTTCAAATGACTCAAAACATAGTCTTTTGATAAGCATTCTTAGCATGGTAAAAGGAGCCATTCACAATAACAACAACAAAAATGCAACTTTTCAGCTTGATTTCAGCTCCACAAACTAAGAAATTAATTCTATGTAAGATAACCATAACTTCCAAACTCCCCTGAAGCTGCCTTCAATTCTGAGTCACACTTGATAAACCAGCAGTAGGCATGCACTGATCATTTCCACTCATTGATGCCAATTATGCATGTTTTGAATTATCTATGTTTTGTTACTGTTTGGCATAGTAGATGACATGGTCAATTCATTGTTGTTTTTTTTCAGGGGGGCAGGGGATTTGCAGACCAAGGCATGAACATGTAGATTTTCCCTCCCTAGATAAGCAAGGAGTACCAGCATATCCACTTTGGCATTGATTTCAAGAGAGACAATATCTTGTCTAAGTAATCCAATCCTAGCTGAAAATTGTATCAACAAATCAGAGTGACAACCTATCCTTAGCATCTACCCCAGATTGACAACCTTCATGATTAGCTCAAGGGGATCAAGTACTTCACCACACTGGAGCTTGCTTCAAGGTATCTAAGTTCAAATGGAACCAATAGATATATCAAATACAACTTTCAAGATAACTTTGGTCTATTTGAGTAGTTGGCCATGCCTTTAAGTCTAGCTAATGCACCTGCCACTTTCATGAGGATAATCAATGACGTCTTCCAACCACCTCTTGGTATGTTCATAGTGGTTCCTTGGATGATGTTTTAATTTTCAGCAAAACTAGGCTGTATCATCTACAGCATGTCCAAACAGTTTTGGACCTCCTCTACCAACACCAATTGCAAGACAAAATTAAAATGTAATTCTTTGGCCAAAATTTTGACCAATACTTGGGTTTTGTGATTGATGAGACATCAGTTCACAGATCCAGCCAAAATTTAGGTTTTGAACCACTACCCCATACCTACCAACACTACAGATGAAGAGTTTCTTAGGAGGCATGAATTTCTACAAGAAAATTTATCCACCGCTATTCCCACATTGCATGCCCACTGAATCAAGCAAGCAATTGCAAGACTCTTCATTGGACTCTTAAAGTAGAACGAGCATTTCAAAGTTGAAGAATGTTTGCTGCGGACCCCCTACCAAGACCCATTCCATATTAGATATCAAATGTGCAACCTATGAGTGTTGGAAATCCAATATTCTACAGACCCTTACTTTGATCCTGTCATGGAGTCCATCTAGTATCCCATTGTGGTCAATCAGACCCCCTTACTAGACTACATAGTCCAAGATGGTTTTTACAAGTTAAGTCAATGGTGTGTTCCCACTAGATCAGCTCACCTTCTTCTAATCAAGGAGGTCCACTCTTCATCCTACAGAGGACAGTTTGGTGTGCAAGAAACTTTGTTGCATCAGAACCTTCTGTCGATTTCAATATGCAGCCAGTGGTTCCAACACTCTATCCACAATCAACTTCCCCTCCTGTAGAAAGCTAGTGTGTACTTTCTCAAAGTTTGGCCCCTTGTAACCCCAAAGTGAATTACTCAACGCCCTCAGCATGTCTTGCCAATATGGAAACCAAACTAGATTGAAGTGTCTTCCACATGCATATATGGACCAGGCAACTCTATTGTCTGCCTCATCCCTCCCACCCATGTGTTAACAGTTTTGTTAAGGGTTTAGTGTTAATCTCTCATGAACTTCTTTGACAATTAAGAGTAGTTGCTATCCTCTTTTTGCAGTTGCTTGTGTATGTTTGTTGCCCCTCTTTTCCTCTTGGCCAGCTATGCTTCATCATGCTCCTTTTAAAACCGTGCCACCTCCATCTAGGAGATAGCATTAAAAAGCACAACTCCCTCGTTCAGAAGCCATAGTAAATGAGCTTTAACCCTAGTATAGGACCCTATAAAATTCATCTTGCACTTGCAGAAATTCTAAGGCAACTTCCACACTAGTTTTTTGCCTTCTTCCATGTCTTTGTCAAATAATTCCATAGAGGAGAATCAACAAGATATTTCGGCTGATTTTCTTCACCATCGCTTCTCCCTCCACCGCTTCTCCCACCACAAATTGCACAACCAGCTCATGAACCTGATTCTGTTGGAATCATATAGGAAGATATGAAAGAAAATGAAGAAAGTAGGGTTTTATTATTGCTGTTCAAAAATCTGCCTACAAAAAAGCTTTTCTACAGGTCTACCCTTAAAATGTGCTCTCCAAAGTCACCGAATGAAGGTCTTAATATTCCAAATATGCCAAATCTGATCTCCAAATTCCTGATGTGCTCCCAAATGTGCAAGTGAATAATGGCAGAATTTAGAGTTTCCTGTTGTATTTGGAGGTAAAATAATGTATATATAATAAAAAATAAGCTATGGACTACCATTGGCTATGGGCCAGCACGTAACCCCATCCTCTTTCCCTCCAAAAGAATCCCATATGATGGTCTATTATGCCTTTTTTAGTTTTAAAAGAAACTGCTTCCCATAGATGGAAACACTTCCCGATTATTGAGAACCATTTCATGTATGGGAAACAAATCTGGATCCTTGAGTGCCAAAACCATTTCCGGCAACAGGTAATGGTTCCAAAAAGAAATGGTGAATCTGGACAAATCAGGTATGAACCCCTGCTTTCTCAAATTCCGATTGTGGCAATTTCTCAGAATTCAAAATTCAATGCAAAACAACAATTTCACCTTCAACCTAGAAGGTTTCTCAAAACTTAGCCCTGTGAATTTTCAACCTTCAGGCTGCTGTAAAACAAGGTACAAAACAGCAGCAGAGAGAGTACAATGTTTCACTTCCAAACAACCCAGACTTTCAGGCAATTCAAGGAGAAAAAATACCAAACCAAAGGGATAAGTTTCAACCCTTTTAGGGCAACTTATCAGCTAATAACCAGATCTGAAAATACTCTTTTACAGCAGCATTAACAGCAGTTCAACAGCAGTAAAATCAGCCACTTATATTATTCACTTAGATGTCAAATCACTTAACAATTGTCCTTTTACTTGTGTTAAATCAGCTAGACATATATAGCTCTAAATAACAATGCATAAAGAACATCTATAGTTGAAAATCAAATCTGAAAATTACACAAGTTTTAGACAGCTAGAAACTTCATTAATATGCTCAAGATGAAGTACATGTACATACCATAGCCTTCTTAGAAGGCAAGTCCAAATCCTCGTATCTCTTCAAACCCTAGCTAGCAAATCAACGAAACCCTGGCAACCAAGAAGATTCAATATGCAAGAATCACTCCAACACATTCTCCAAGGCAAGACAGCATCTCCTCTTCTTCTTCATAATTCCACCCTAGGGTTTTATTGTAAAATCCTAACTTCCAATATCCAAGGGATAAACCCTAACCCTAAACCTCCAAGATGCTTCAAGATACTCCAAGAAGACCAAGAAACCCTAGTGATGAGAGAGAGAGAGAGAGCACATGTGAAGACCATAGAGAGAGAGGAGGGGCTAGTGCACGCTCTTCTCTAGGTCACATCTCATCACAAGAGTGAATACAAGTGAATGAATGAACATATATGAATGGAAAGACTCTCCTTCCTCTATTTATATCAGAGGTAAGGGAGGCCAACAGTACAATGTGGGCCTTATCCCTTACAAGCAAGCTACATTGAGCACTTGTAGGCCAACACAAGTGTGACGCTACACTCTAAAGTACATGTGTCATGCTTCAAAGTGATGTCATGCATAATAATGGATCCAAGGTGTTGTAGCTATTCAAGCCTCCATGGACTCCATCGATCCTCCTAAGCAATGTACTCCACTGGGTCAAATGGCCGTACAAGAACATTGTCAAAGCCCCAAGCATCCCCAAGCCATCTCCAATTCCGAACAAGAAATCACGCTGCCACACGCCAACTAGGGCTGGATGCCCTCCTCAAAGCTACACAACACTCCTCATCCCATGTAGGGTGATCTCCAAGCAAGTGGATCCTTCATGGAGCCCCAATGAAGGATGTCCACCAAATTGTCAAGAGAACTCCAACTCTTAAGGGAAGAACACTAGGCTAGCAACCATCTAAGATCAAGCATCCACTGAGCAGACTATCTCAACTATGCAAATCCATCAAGGACTGTCTCTCATGTGCCAATCCATCTTGGACCATCCAAGGGCTACACATACACCATGTACCCCAAAAATCTCATGAAGCACTGCAAGCATGGTGTAAACACTTTCAAAGTAACCCCAAAAGTTAACACTCCCTCTTTACAAGGAAAGTGTTTACACCAACAACTATCGACTCCCTCAATAGCTCCACCAAATCTATTACCTAAAAATATGCACCTTTTGCAGTCCCGAAATCAACCACTCTCATATGTAAAGAACCTAGCACCCATCTTATCACCGCATCTCAACCTTTCAATGAATGATGAGCACCTTTGAATATGAAGGAATATCTCTTTGGAACAAAAGCAACATGCCAAACTCCATCATCCTCCAAGTCAACATCACAAGCCAAAATCAATGGACACTACATCATGAGTTGTCTGGGACATCCTGTAGAGAAGTTCACATCTCCATACAAGATCAAAACAAGTGTATCACA
>ML782157.1:647647-684699 GCA_009831015.1 Picea engelmannii | reverse complement strand
CAATCAAAGTCACAAAGATGGAGATCCATACAAGTCAACTCCTCGATCATGGAATAGAAAACTCGTGGTATAGGCAACAATCCATGCAAGTTCATCATCATCCTGTGAACGAGTCCCTCCTATGCACCTCAAATCCTCTAGCAACTCGACCAACCTGAACTAGGTTAACTCCCTCATCCTAAGAGAATCCTGAAGTCAAAGTAAAATCATGGTCAACTCCCTCTATTTGAGAGAATCCATTATCCCTAGCAAGAGTATCATCATGGGAAACTGCCTCTGTCTTTGAGAATCCATGATCCCTAGCTCTATACTCTATAATCCTTCCATCAGCTACAACTCCAAAATTTATCTCAACATCATCCTCCATCAAGGTATCAAACCTCTCCTCCAGTGAACAACTAGAAAGCTCATGGATGGAAGAAACCAATGTAACATGACTAGCATATCTCCTAATAGGTACACTCACCCTTACTGAATATCTAGTGCTCCTAAAAGCTCTCGACCCTCTAAATCTAGAACAATAACCTCCACATTCTCCTCGGTCACTAAAGGAGAATCCTGCAAACTAAAAGATCTCACATCCTCATCAACAGAAGATGTTATCAGAGCATCTGCAATCGTTGTTGAACCTGGATCTATAACCTCTGGCCATGCATGTGCCTCATCAATGCTAGAAGACTCTTTCAACCTCCCACTGAAATGTACGTGTCCCACTGGATCAACAAGTAACCAATAAGGCCACTCTCCCAACCCTCTAGCCAAAGTCCTCAAACTAGCTAGACTACAATCACTAATGGTGCACTATTGTCCCTTAAAGACAACTCTCCAATGTATATATGTCATACAAGAAACTGAAAGGAGGTTCTTCCTCAAACCAAGAACCAATAAAATGTGATCCATCTCAAGAACATCACCTAAAGGCATCCAAAATGAAATGGAGCCAACTCCTCTTACACGATAAGTGGCATCCTTGCCAAGCTCCACAGTCATGCCTCCCTCTTGCTCCTGAATTATGTTGAATAGAGACCTATCATATGTCGTGGGTCTCGAAGCTCCACTATCCACTACCAACCAACACTAGACACAATGTTTGAAGATAAACAAGAAGTCATGGAAAAGGCAATCTCAAATTGAGAGTTCATCTCCTCTACAACTGCAACAATCCCAACTACAACCTATATTGCACCCTTTCCCTTCTTCTTCAATAGACATTGCCTACATAATGTCCCATCTCGTGACATCAGAAGCACATCACCTTACTCAAGTCTTTCTTTCCTGTATCTATGCCATCCTTCTTCTTGAAGCCTTTCTTGTTATTCTTCTTCGTCTTCCCAACGAGACCAATAGCATCTAGTTCCCCTTGTTCCCAACAAGACTGTAATATGATTTATTCCTGCACAAGATCAACCCAAAGCTTGGGAAACTTTGGTATATTTTCTTGAGCACAAACACCCTAAACAAAAGGCATCCAGGAAGGAGCAAGCTCTTTTAGGGCAATGGACACTAACTCCTAATCGTCCACCTTAGTTCTAATGGCTACGAAATGATCCTTCAATTCATTGATCCTAGTCAAGTAGCTCACCATAGTCTTTGTCTTGCTCATGTGAATGACTGAAGGCTAGTCTCACAAGAGCGACTGTCGAGAAGCACAAGAATTCTGAAATAACTCAACCAAGGAATGATTATTTTCACTTTGGCTTCCTTCTTCCGATGATCGACCAACTGTGTTGGATTGGTAGGTTATGGAATCTCCTTCTCAACATGCTCCCAAAAATCGGCTTCATCCATAAGAATCTAAAGCCTAAGCTTCCATGGAACAAAGTTAGAACCTCCATCCAAACTATCACACTCTTTGAGACCAAGAGTCACCTTACACATCCTAAACAAGTCTCAAGTGCACAAAATTAATAGTATATGAAGTAGAAAAAAACCTTTCTAGGGTACAAATGCTTCTCCCAAGCAACCTAGGATTTCTCACACAATGACCTCAACTAGGTCAAGTACTAAGGTCAAGTACCTACACCAAGTAAACTCCAGCTGAAATACAAACTCCTACTTACTCAAAAGTGATCTCAAGTTCTCAACCATAACGAGCTCCAATACCATGTGGAAATTCCTCGAAATTCAAAATTCAATGCAAAGCAAAAATTTCACATTCAATCGAAAAGGTTTCTCAGATCTTAGCCCTATGAATTTTCAGCCTTAGGGATGTTATAAAACAAGGTACAAAACAGCAATAGAAAGAGTGCAATGTTTCACTTCCAAACAGCCCAAACTTCCAAACAATTATAGGAGAAAAGATACCAAACCAAAGGGATAAGTTTCTACCCTTTTAGGACAACTTATCAGCCAATAACCAGATCTGAAAATACTCTTTTACAGCGGTACAATAATAGTATGACAGTAGTAAAATCAGCCCCTTATATTCTTCACTTATATGTCAAATCACTTAACAGTTGTCCTTTTACTTATGTCAAATCAGTAAAACATATATGGATGTAAATAACAATGCATAAAGAACATATATAGCTGAAAATCAAATCTGGAAATTGCACAAGTTTTGGACAGCTAGAAACTTGATTAATATGCTCAAGATGAAGTAGATGTACATATCATAGCCTTCTTTCAAGGCTAGTACAAATCCTCCCAACTCTCCAAACCCTAGCTAGGATAAATCAACAAAACCTAAGTAAGATGACACAGGAACACAAGACACGGAGGACACATGGATACAAATATCTGACACAGGACACATCAACACCGGATAAAGGACATGGGGGACACACACACACACAGATATATATATATATATATATATATATATATATATACAAAAGTGAAATATAGTAGATCCAATATTTTTAGAAACTAGAACATTTACAAAATATTGATACAACTAGTTACTACATCAATGATGATCAAACACACAAGAAATTAGAATATTCAATACACATATGGCATAAAATAGAAATTTAGACGTTAGAACCATAAACTACAATTTTTTCATTAAGTCATTTGATGTCATCAAAATCAAAATGTATTACATAGATACTGAGTCACTGATACTAAAAGGAATACCTAGCAAACAACAAAATAGGGTAGATACTAGAACCACAGATGGAAGAATCTCATAGCATGTCACTGTCAGTGGTTTTCCTCCTGTAAGAATCATAAAAATCACCACCATTGCCACTGCTCTCTCATCCATCCTCATTCTTCTCTTTAACCAACCCAAGATCTGCATCTACTGGCGTGGAGGATGACCCCTCAAAGGGATCACCATCCTCAAAAGTGACTGGCTCTAGCACTAGTTCACTAAGATCCATGTTGTCTACTGCCAACTCAACACTATTGTCCAAACCATATCATGAAGAAACACATACCACATTTCTGTATTTATCAAGAAAAATCACTTTTCAAGAGTCCCCAAAGGTCGTTTTTGCGCATTAGTGTCAGAGACGTCTAGGGCACATGTCCAACATGTGTTTGGCACGTGTACTATTTTAAGACATGTGCCAAACGTGTGTCAAACACATGTCCTAGCATGTCACATGTATAACACGTGTGATATGGACAAAAGGTCCTTGAGGAACATGTCTTGTTACTTAGAACAAAAACTTAGCAACCAAGAAGATCCAATATGCAAGAATCACTCCAACACATCCTCCCAAGGAAAGACATCCTCTCCTCTTCTTCTTCACAATTCCACCCTAGAGTTTTGTCACAAAACCCTAATCTCCAATCTCCGAGGGGTAAGTCCTAACCCTAGACCTCCAAGATGCTCCAAGATACTCCAAGAAGACCAAGAAACCCCGACAACTCAAATGAGATAAGCACTTGTAGGCTAACAAAAGGGAGACTCCACACTCTAAAGTACATGTGTCATGCTCCAAGGTGATGTCATGCACAATAATGACTCCAACATGATGTAGCTAGAGAGGTAGTGGGGGGGCCCAGAGGGCCCATAATGATAATAGTGGAGGCCATTCAATGTAAGGTGAACTAGCCCTACTATATTATTAAATAAGACCCATTATGGTAGTTAGATATAATAAATGTAAGTGGACTTCTTAGAAGATTCTACTTCTAGAAGATTCCTCCTCTAGAATGTTCTTAGGTGATGGTATCACTATATAAAGGGGTTCAAGCAATGTAATGAGATATGAATAGAAGTATTGTATTGTGGAGTGGTAGTTCAATAGGAGGATGCCCCCTCGAAGAGACAAGTGAACAGGAGAGGATATCTTCCATAATAGGATCCATTGTATGGTGTTGCCCTACCTCAAGGGTTTCTATAATAAAGTTATGGTTTTCTATATTGTTCTCTGAATCTTTATGGTATTTCTGTATGTAAGTATTTGGTTTTTAACAAGTGATATCAAAGCACTTTCCTTGGCAGACATTGTGGGCAAATATTTTTTATTTTTGCAGATTTTTTTTCGAAGAAGAAAAAAGAGGGTCGCGACATTCCAGAAATTTTAGGTATATTTATGTGCAAAATTTGCAGAAACCGGTTGTAGATCTGAGTTCCTCTCAGAAAAACACCCAAGTTGAAAAAACAAATCGTCCGAAACGGAGTCCGGGAAGTCAAGATATTGAAGTTTTAAAATCTGCAATTTTTCAGGGTTTTTTCCGCGGACAGCGGCAAAATTTTTTTTTATTTTTGTAGTAGTTGGAGGTCGAATTTTCCCAAACAAATTACAGATCTGAGTTCCTCTCACAATTTCACCCAATTTCGAAAAAAAAATCAGCTGAAACGGAGTCCGAGATGTGAAGTTATGAGCATTTTAAATTCAGCAGTTTTTCAGGGTTTTTCCAGAAAATGCCGCGATTTTCTGTAGTAAGTTATTGTTCTATTTTTTGGTTTTTTCGTGACGGCTATGGGATCAAAGAGTTCATAGGGTGATCAGATAGTTATTTCCTCTCAAACCCTCAAGGGAATTCTTGAAGCATTCAAATCCAAATTGTATGACACATTGGATGCTAGATTGCATGACCTTGCAAATGGCCTCAATGATAGTTTCCGTGGTATTCAAGATTCATTGGATAACATGCAGAAGATATTTCTTATGGCGAACATCAGGGATGAATATAATCAAGAAATATATGTTTGGTATGATTTTGAAGCCGATTGTGATGATTGGTATATGAATAGTTGTCATTTATGGGATGACAACCACTTTCATACTTTATTTGATGACTCTAATCCACCTTCTGTAGAGAGCATCAATGTGACAAATCGAGAGTCAATGATTATTACCAATGTCCATCCTGCATACTCTACAGTGGTATTATTCCTTCCAGATTCTGCTACGACCCTTTTCCACTATGTGGATGGATCTTCTTATTTGGATCCACATGATAGGTGTCAGTCTTTGGAGTATCATTTTGAGTTGGTTATTGGGTTCCAAAATCTTCCACGGGGAGTTCACATGAGCACCTGGACATGGGACCCGGGCTTACAATGGTGGTTGGACTACTTCAACATGGTGGCTTTCCTTTTTACATGGGACCTTGGTTCTTCAGTCTTCTTCAGCATTATGGTCCACAATTATCCATGGGACCCTGGTATATGGTTGTACATCAAGCGTTGAGGACAACGCTTTCATAAGGGGGATGGAATGTAAGATAGCTAGAGAGGTAGTGAGGGGGCCCAGAGGGCCCATAGTGATAATAGTGGAGGTCATTCAATATAAGGTGGACTAGGTCCACTATATTATTAAATAAGGCCCACTATGATAGTTAGATATAATAAATGGGTAATTAGATATAATAAATGTAAGAAGACTTCTTAGAAGGTTCTACTTCTAGAAGATTCCTCCTCTAGAATGTTCTTAGGTGATGGTAGTACTATATAAAGGGGTTCAAGCAATGTAATGAGACATGAAAAGAATTAGTGTATTTGGAGCGGTAGCTCAATAGGAGGATGCCCCCTCGAAGAGGCAAGTGAACAGAAGAGGATCCCTTCCATAATAGGATCCATTGTACGGTGTTGCCCTACCTCAAGGGTTTGATAGTAATAAAGGAGATTTTGCATATTGTTCTTGTATATCTGTTGTGGTGCTTTTGTATTCAGTCTTTGGTTCTTATCACTGACAAAAGGGAGACTCCACACTCTAAAGTACATGTGTCATGCTCCAAGGTGATGTCATGCACAATAATGACTCCAAGATGATGTAGCTATGTAAGGAAAGTCCACATCCCTCCATCACAAGCCTCCACAAACTCCATCAATCCTCCTAAGCAATGCACTCCACTAGATCAGCTACCCCTGCAAGAATATTGTCAAAGCCCCAAGCGTCCTCAAGCCATCTCCAATTCCAAATAGGAATCCAAGTTGCCACATGCCAACTAGGCCTCGATGCCCTCCTCCAAGCTGCACACCGCTCCTCATCCCATGTAGGGTGTTCTCCAAGCAAGTGGATCTTCATGGGGCCTGAATGAAGAGCATCCACCAACCTGTCAAGAGAACTCCAATGCCTAAGGGAAGAACACTAAGCCAACAACCATCTGAGGTCAAGCATCAACTAAACAAGCTATCTCAACTGTGCAAATCCATCCAGGACTATCTCTCTTGTGCCAATCCATCTCTCACCATCCAAGAGCTAAACATACACCATGTACCTCAAATCTCATGAAGCATCCCAAGCATGGTGTAAACACTTTCGAAGTAACCCCGAAAGTTAACACCAATATGTACCAAGAGCAAGGAAGCAACCTATATGAGTGATTTTGGTAATTGTGCTTACAACCTATCTCTCTACTACTTCGAGATTGTATTTTATCAATGTTACACGAGAAGGCACCCCTGCGTCCTTGGGATGCCCTCCAAAACATTTCCCAACATCCCCCAATTTGTGAAACGCTTCATCAAGAATGAGAGATCTTTCACATTGGGGACTTGATGCTGAGGCATCCGCCCCACCCCACAATTTCCTCCAATTTTTCAAAAAAAGTTTAATTTTTTTTTTTTAAATTTAAAAACCTAAACCTAATGTTATAATAACCTAACTCTACTTTCTATAAGTCTATTTTTCATTTGAATTTACAATGATGAATCGTTATGGATGAACTCCAATTGGCAATTAGTCTTTAGGTATATCATTTATCATTTTATGTTTTCATATCTTTCGATTTTTATTTTTTTATAATTTTTGAGATAGGGTTCCCTATGCTAGGGACATGAAGTCCCCCATGATGCTCCCTAAAATTTGGGGGCTGTCTCCACACTTCCCCTAACTGTGTTACCCCACTCCCGCATCCCCACGTTCCGGAAACTTGGAGGAATGTTGTCTTTTACAGTTGACTCCCTAAAATGTGTAGGGTTTTTCTTCTTGTTCCTTTAGCTTTAGGTTTTCTATTATGCTCTTCGGAGATTACTTCTAAACTCCCCTTATCGCCATTTCGGTATGTTGTACTTCCCAGCCCCGTTGACCTATTTAGGTCTTCAGTGGATATTAACAAAAAGTTTATTTCATTTAATTTCTATATTTATATTTATATTGCCTCTTTTGTTTAAAGGACTAACAAACCCATTGGAGTTAAATTCAGAACCAATTTACTCAGCCAAAAATTTAGGATCAATCAAGCAACACACTTGGAAATTCCTCTCCCTTTAACCCACAAGCTGGCAGAAACAGCTCTAGCTCCAGCCCCTTCCATGGCCATCCCCAGCTAAAACTCTGCTGCTATTTTTTCGGTTCTTCCTATTACCTTTGTGGGATGCCTGTTGTATGCTCTCAGCAGACTTTTGTTAATCTGTTTGAAGTTGAACCCTTGCCCTTAGTAGTCTGAACCTTAAATCCTTACTCTCCCAACCAGGTTTGACCATTAACATATTCCACATAAAGATATAGGTTCAGCAGATGGTACATTGTCTCCCAGGTTAAGGGTGCATTTTTTAAAATATTGCCTTGAAATCTCAAATAGATTAAACCAGAATAGCCACCATTGAAATATGACGACATACTTTAAGAATTGGGGAAAAGAACTCGTTTTGATCCATTTTTGTTTGGTTCATCTTAATATAATTCGAAAACTGACTTTTGCCTCACGTAGATATGGCTGCAACCCAGCAGAGTTCAACTGAAGCTAAACCATCTTGTGGAAGTCCTAGGGGAGTGGGCATCAGCTCCTTGCGCAAGCAGCAGAGAGCCCCCATCCCAGCAACAGCAAACTAGGCGCGCAAGAAAACTGGGCAGAGCAGGCAGAGGAAACTGGCAAATACCCTAAGTCAAATTGGCAAAGAGCAATTGCTTTGGAAAAGACCTGAAAAGTCGAGAAAATTCAAATATTCTACAACCCAAAAAGCACAACGAGCACAAGGTTGAACCTAGAAAGCCATCGGAGGAAAGATTGCGTCCAATTTGCCAATCCAGTAAAACAGAGGATTAATAACACAAATAATCAAGCCATCCCACGTATAGAACAATCCAGCATAAATGTAAACTCTGTAATACCCACGTCAGCAAATACAATACAAAATCTACTGCACTCTGATAGGAAAGCTCATCTAAAACACAAGCATTGCATGCCTTGTACTGTAACAAAAGAATAGTAACCCAAAATCACCTGTATATCTCTCATAAACAGGCCAACATCGTATGCAGCATTCCAGCTGGTTTCTCTCCTATCCCGAGCTCTGAAAAATGGGTAGTCGACCACTCCTTATCCTATCACTTTGATATATATATTAATGCTAAATGAAGCTCCTATATTTCATTCTAAGGAGTAGCAATTAGTTTAGGAAAGGAATTGTCTAAATGTTTTACGATATTAATATATTGTCCTTTTGAAACTGATGATTTGATCAATTTTTATTAAATATGAATCCAAGCCATAAAATATTTGGATATTTTTATTAAATATAAATCCAAATCATAAAATATTTGGAGAATGCATAATTGTAAACGTTGATGGTTGAAAATTATAACACTATATTAGAGCATGTTAAAAGTTTTCACAATATAATTTTAGGATGGGTAATTTTTAGTATTTATAATATAATCTTAGATCTTGGTAGGTATTAGTGCTCATAAAAAGTTTTGAAAAAACATATCAAATTTATCTATTTTTTTTGTTTTTATATTTATTAAGTAAAGATTAAATGGAAATTAATATGTTTAAAAGATTAATAATTAAGATGAGCTTTTGATTTTCTTGGTAAAAAGTTAAAATGCAATCGGTGTTAGCATCTCGTTTTATGTATGGGATTAAGGTAAGATGCTACTTGAAACGGAGTGACTCATTTATTCTAGTCTCGTGATAACAACATGGGATATTGGGTTTCTTATGGATACTCTATAAGTTGAAACCACCATTTGGTCCTAAAGTATGATTTATCATACTTTTGATTGGCTAAGAGCTCATCTTCCTCGGACATAAGGAAACAAGTTAATGGCCCAAGATCCATATGGGAAGAGTGAAAGTTTGCCCCCTTATAGACCACCAGTGGATCATTTCCGGTGGTCAGGTTTTGTCTACACACAATGTTGGCATTACATGTCAAGGTCTTAAGATTGTATCAGCATAGGCTACGTTGGTAGCAATGAGTATTGTATGTTTTTTCCTACTTTGGAAGAGCTTTTGTTTATTTATTTTAATATTATAATGTTGTGTTTTTTTATGAATCTCAAAAAAAATTATTGCATCAAGACCCACTTTATCTATAGGATTGTTTACCCTTTGAATCAAAATCAGAGCCAAGAATGAGTTTAATCAAGTTTCACTCAAAAAAAATTAAGAATATTAGTTTTTAAGCATTCTTTGAAGCAATTGGTTATTCGAATAAAGCTTATCTTAGATTTGATAAGCATTGGGGAATGCACAAAGTCTAATTCGCTAAGAGTAATTGCAACAAAAAAGACTCAAAAATTCAAATATTCTACAACCCAAAAAGCACAACGAGCAGATGGTTGAACCCCAAAAAGCAATGGGAGGAAAGATTATGTCCTATGGGCATTTGATATGGGGCACTCAAATCACCTCATGTCCGTCAAAATATAGTGAAAGAAGAATTGTTGAAATCCCAGTTTGCATTGCTTAAATTGCAATTTTGAGTATTTCGATAGATTTAGAACCCTAGAATTAGTCCAAGATCACATTGTACAAGTGTTGAAGTCCCAGTTTTGCATTGAACTGAAATTTTCAACCAGATTTCGATTCGATTAGGAAGAAAAAACCATCGAAATAATGGGGTGATATAATGGCTCTATATCCCATGCTTGCCCAATATGCCAATCCAATAAAACCAAGAATAAATCACACAAATTATCAAACCACCTCACATTTAAAACAATCTAACATAAATATAAAATATGCAATATCTACATGAAGCAATTACAATATAAAACCTACTACAAAACCTACATTTTCATAAGAAAGTTCATCCCAAAAAACCTATAACACAAGTAGTATTGCATGCCTACTATAACAAAAGAAACCCAACACTCCCTTGTATATCTTTCATTAACAAACCCAACACTCCCTTGTATATCTTTCATTAATAAACCCAACACTCCCTTGTATATCTTTCATCAATAAGCCAACATTGGWTGTAGTTGTCTCGTTGATATCTCTTATATCCTAAGTTTTGAAAGTGGGTACTCAACCACACCAACCTTATCCTTTCAATGGATATACATCTCCAATATTAAGCATTATGATATATTAATACTAGAGGAACAAGATGAGTTGCAAAGCAGCAAGCCCCTGCCTTTAAGGGGGTGCAACCATGTTGTAACATGAATGCATTTACAAAATGATCTGCTAGAGTTTAAATCAGGTCAAGGTCGAAATTAGTGAAGGCCCAATCAATCGATGCTCCTCTACATCCTAGTGTAAGGCTAAGTGAACTACGCCACAGAGAATAAAGGGAGAATTTCAAAATCTTTAAGTTCCTTCCCCTTCATTGTTGTATATAAGCAATGAGTATTTTTGGGAAAAATACTTTTAAACGTATCTATGAACATCGTTGAATGTCCATTGTTCTTTGTCAAGAGCATGATTATTAGTTTATAATTCTATCCAAGACATTTGGAAGTAAAAAAAGAGCATAACAATGGCTTGAGCATTGATTATACTACAAAATTATTAACAATTTTAATTTTAGTCCACAATTAAGCTAGAAAACAAGCTTCATGTGGCGCAAAGAAGAAACCATAGACTGTAGTGTTATCACTAACAATCCCCTTCTTGAACTCATAATTATCAAAAGGAAATCATACTGAAACAATCAGTCTCAATGCTTGAACTGCAAAATGAATGAACCAAAAGAGCACAATGTTAACAGTCCAATTACAACCTATAATTTTTAACACTTTTAGATCTTTTAGATTTAGTTTAATAAAATAGCTAATATAATGATTGTTATAACCTATAAAACCTTACCAACATCTTATGTACACAGGGACCTAAATATCATGGCTGTCGAGTATCCAAGAAGGCAAAGCCTCGACCTGAATGGGCATATCAAAACTATTATTAATTTAGGAACCAGAAAAGTTAGAGCAATAAAATTTACATGTAAGGTTCAAATTCAAATGTTACCTATTGGAATCGAGCATGAACCTTTAACTCACCATTACAACCTTGGAAACCATTTAGAAGTTGTAGGGTTGACAAAAGAAAGCCCTCCAAAATTTGTGAAGTTGAATCTCTACAGTCTAACGGAACAAAGCTTATGCTTTCATCCAAAAAACATGTAGACCAATGGATGAAGAGCACAAACTTGCCTTTCGTAACGTTTTCGTAGCCAAAAAAAATTGAAAAAATGAACAATGGTACGTGCTTATAGCCTTGGAACGATAGCCCAACTCTGGCTTCAATGAATCACATTTGAGATCCGTTGATCATTGTCGAAAGCACCGATCAGTAAGTTACCATAGAACTAGCTACAAATCCAGCTTCAACGAACATTTGCAACCCGGAGCCCATGCTTTGCCAAGATAGGTGCACAAAACCCATCTCGATTTCCTCCCTCCTTGAAATATGAAAAGTATAACTGATAATCCAACATGAGTCAAATCACTCTAACACGTTGTGTAGACACACCACATTACCGTCTTTCTCAGCATCGGTCAAGCAGACAAAGTGACAACAGAAAACCATTGCAAGAATACAAACACGAGAAACATAAAATAGTTTACAGTGTCAACTTTCCTTAACTCATGGTGGTCTTGAAACAACCAACAAACACATAGAAGCCCGATAGACATCTGTAATTCTTAACCATCACTAACGATAGATACTAACCACCAATCCATAGAAGAGAATGGATATGCCAAATTCAGTCCTAACAGATGGTAAAAAGATCAAATCGCACTACGGTAGAAATTAAAATTTCAATCTAGGGTTAAAACACTCATAGTGAATGTCAGAGACAACACAATATTTCACCCATAAATCCTCATATTCTAGTCTAGAGCTTAAATAGTAGCAATTTAGAGAGAAAGTAACAATTCAGGATCTTAATATACACTTATTCTTGTTGGTAGTGTAGATAATATCGATTTAATTTCAGAGAGAGAATCATAAAGTACGGGAAACTTTCGTCTAGAGCGTCGCTATTGCTAGTAGTTCCAAGAACGACTCTAATCATGAAGATGTAGGACGGACTTGCAAAAAAGTGGTAAATCTCAAAGACATGAACTTAGTGAGATTTGAGACACTAAAGGATCAATGAGAAAATGGCCATGATTGTGCCAAGCGTTATGGAAGACATGCTTTCTATAAAAGACCTTGCTATAAAGATTCGATCAAAAACTCGGGTTTGTTTAGATGGACGATGGAGAGGAGCGCTATCATGTTTAAGGGAGGTGCAGTGGAAATGATGACATTTTGCTCTTTTCTCGTTGAGCAAATCTTATGGAAAATTCAGTTGCTATTGAATTTGCAATCCAAATTTTTAATTTAATCAATTTGAAGATAATTTTTTAAACCTTACATGGCCCGATTACAGTGAAGATACAACAAGATACAACCCGCAGTCATCAAAGGTTGTATGTGATTTCATCAAGAATTTTACAGTTTCATGAAGTACTTCATAGCAATTACTAAACTACAAAAATAAAAATAAAATTATTTTAATATTAAAATCCTTGTTATTTTATTTATTTAAAATGAATAATGGATCTATTTGAAGACATGTACTCATCTTTCTGAGATCGGTTTTAGAATCGGCCCAAACATGCAAACATGTGACATATTTCAATATATGAACTAATTTAGCGAAGGTTCGTGGATATTCGTGCATCTAACTTCCACCTGCTTTGCATGCATGTTGCTCATACATCAACTCCACTTAGTTTGCATGCATTACACTCACTCAAGTTCTATCCTCCCTCTGTAAGCTCGTCCACCTATCGTGCCTAGTTAGTAAGACTGGTCGGAGTCCCCGATGCATACATCCTGCATGGGGGACAGTATGGCTAGCTAGATGTATCTAAACTCCAGGGACATCCTCAAGCCTAGGCTATGGATCATCCTCAACGGTGACCATTGGTATCCTCCCACCTATTCCTACCTGAAAGACAAAGGCTATCCATGATTATTATATTCTTGAGAGGTTGCACTCATTAGCAAAGTCGGTCAAAGAAGGGTTTAATATCTCATCTCCACACTTGAACGTATGATGTGATTTCAACCAACATATTCCAGTTGAAGTAGTGGATTCGCAACATCCCGAGCATTGTAATGAACATAAATTTTGCAGCTCCTAAGTTTGAACAACTCCACTTCACGTTGTGAGCATTTTTTTCTGTGAACACAGTGGTTTTACATGCATGCAAGGTTTTTTGGGCTTTAATGGCTCTGGATAAATTAGGAAATTTAATGCTTTAGTGGCCAAATTGAATAATTAGGAGTTTTGTTGTAGACAAAGAAGCCTCCTTAAGACTTTGGTTGTTCCCTACAGGGACCTGCATGAATAACCTCTTGCCAGAGTATGGAATGCAAACGACAGGACTACCACTGCTTGGGGCTCCTTAGGATAGTGCCATATTCTCCCCTAAACTCTCATGCACGAGGCTTGTAAGGTTTGTATAATAGTTTAAAAGCAGCATGAGGTATCACACTCGATTCCATTTCCCTTCAAACTCTAGTAGAAATTGCTCTTGAAAAGAAAAATCTCGAAATGATGTAACTCCTAACTCTGAACTCAGTTTTGGGATTAAAAACTCGTCAAATAAGATTTGCGAACATGCTAGTAATTTAGTTTATTCAACAGAGGGTCTATTTTCTATGGCATGTGGGGATATGGAGGGTCTTGGGTGCCCGGGGCATGTCAAACCAACCCTCGTGGTATGGGGGTGAGCACTACCAAAGCCAGTGAGGGGAATAAAGTGGGTGGGAGAAAGAACAATGAGTTTGGCCTGTAACAGTTCCAAGTGAGCTCTACCAGCTACTTGTTAGGGAGAAAGGCATCTCTAGAGTTACATGTACTAGAGATTTTCTTGAAACTCATTGAGAACGTTGGGACAAGCAGCACCAATAATAGAGAATTTCTTGAAACGCAACAAGA
This sequence comes from Picea engelmannii, assembly GCA_009831015.1. Lineage (NCBI taxonomy): Eukaryota > Viridiplantae > Streptophyta > Pinopsida > Pinales > Pinaceae > Picea > Picea engelmannii. The sequence continues at coordinate 670,181 of ML782157.1, read as the reverse complement.
GCATCGAGACAAGCAACACCAGTAGTACAAAAATAAAAAAATCCACTGGTTCTACTGGAGTGATGGACAAATTCTCACATGATAATACAATTGTGGTTGTTTTTCTTCCGACTGCAATCACAAATAGAGTTTCAAACTAACAGAGCATGACAAGTCAAGAAAGCAACTTCAAATCAATTATAGGTATGCCATACAAAATACAAGCATCATATTATGATTTGTTAGTTTCTAACAAATGACATTAAAAACACTTACAATTACAGGTATGGCATACAAAATACAAAATATAACCATCATATTATAATTTGTTAGTTTATAACAAATGACAGTAAAAACTCTTGCAAGGATTAGCCTCTCAAGAGGGTGGAGACTCCACAGATAAAAGTCTTAGGAAAAATTCTTTGGGTTAGTATGATACAAATCTGCAAGGTCAATCTGGTACAAATCTACAATTGGGATAATTTTACACAAAAACACAACAATTAGAGGATAATTTTCCACAAGAAGATATCAATTACAAGTACGCTAATGAGTTACTGTATTTTACCAAAATACACTAGTTGAATATCATGATGATGATATGTAAGTGGGAATTCACACATTTATTGCTTCAGTGATTCATTGAGTAGTTGTAGTCCTTCAACTTCCTTCAACTATTCATAGAGTAGTTGTTTCAACTGGGTCCCTACTAAAAAATGCAAGGTACGTTAATACAATTCATAATATACATTCATATGTTGTAACTAATTGGATTTTTTAGAGTTTTTTCTAGTTAATGAAGACAATAATGAAGACAATAACAATACCGATAGCATTCAGTCAAAATTCATAACAGATTTTCAACAGCAGCTTTTCACCATGGCTAGAATTAGATGGCGAGGATTACTAGTCATTTATTGTTTACGCATCTCTCCCTTTAGGGTAATATTCTATCTTTCATAGAATGGAATTGTTTTTCCGTCTTTTGTAAGTTAAGTTTTGAAGGTCGTGATGTACCTTATGTTTTGCAAGTGGTGGAGCATGCAGGTTGTCGAGTGGAATGTCCTTCCCTTCCCAAGAAGGGTACTGAGTGGAATGTCTTTCCCTTCCCAAGAACCTGCAACATGGTATTTAGAACTTCAATTGTATTTTTAGACATTCAATTACAGACTGTCAGAGCATTCAATTGCAGTGTCAAACCATAGTGTCAGAGCCGGGAAAGTGGCCAATAAATTTTATTTATTTTTAAATGACTTATTAATACTGACAATTAGCTGAAACATATTCGTCTCCACCATGGAAATATAGTCATATCACATGGCTATTAACCAATCAAAAATTCAGTTTTTGAAATTTTATAAATAAATACATAATTTTTATTTTTAAAATAAATAAAATTAATATATCATTTCCACATAAGTTTAGAGATGGTTGAAGAAAACTTTGGACATTGAATATTGTGTTTTGGAGAGCATAGCAAAACATACCAACTAAAACGCAGAACGCACCAAGTAATAAGTGGTGAATGATCATTGACCACCAAGTAATTGCTAGAGTCTCTTGTCGCAGGTCGAGACTAATAATAATCAATATAATTTTTGAGCAATTTTTCATCTGAAAACAAAAAAATCAAAACTAATAAAGGTATTATATATCACTTTAGGGATTAGCAATTTAGTTTAACACTATATATCAACCACACCAACCTTGTCCTTTCAATGAATATACATCTCCGATATTAAGCACTTTAATATATTAATATTACATGAATGAAGGTATTATATATTAATTTAGGAATATCAATTTCCTTAACATTATATATAATGTAATGATATTTTTAAGCATAATAGTCAAAGTTGATGGCCATCTAGTTTATGATATTTTTAAGCATAATAGTAAAAGAAGTTGATGGCCATTCCGGTTAATATTAGATTTAATGCAATCATTTTAAGTATGTTGGTAGATATTGAGGATAGAAAACTATAGCATTATACTCAAGCATGTTAAAAGCCTTGATAATAAAATTTTAGGACTTGGTAGTATTTTAAGTATGATAATAGATATTGATATTGATAGTAGAAAACTTTAGCATTATACTCAAACATGTTAAAAGCTTTGATAATAAAATCTTAGGACTTCATAGTTATTATAAGAAGTTTCAAAGAAAAATAATATTAATGTTAGATATTTTTTATTTTTATTTTTATATTTATTAAGTAAGAATTAAAAGGTAATTAATATGTTTAAAAGATTGGTAATTAAGATGAGATTTTGTGATTTATTTTATTATATTATTATATTATTATTTATTATTATTATTTTGTTTTTTTAATGGATTTAAAAAAATGCATCAAGACTTGTTTTGTTTATAGGACTTTTTATTTTTGAATTAAAATCAAAGTCAATAATGTTTTGAGTAAAATTCGTGAAGAGCAATTGTTTTGGAAAAGACTTAAAAATTCAAAGAAACTTGTTGATCTACATTAGTTGATCAACATTAGTACATACATATCCATTCTTAGTCTTTTTCCTTTGTTTTTATTTACTCCTCATATTTTCTTTACTTGGTCATTTTCCTTTTTCAAATGCGGGTTGTGGATTAGGCCACCATCAAATCCCTAGGTCTGCAAACCCATTTAACTTTACTTGGACAATTTTTCTTTTCATGCAATCCCAACACTTAGTCGTTTTTATGGACGGTGGAAATTTTGTTGCAAGAGACCAACCCATTCATGTCCCACAAATCCCCATGCCCCGTGTCTCACAATCGCGCAGCACACAGAATGACCCTTCTATCTATGTGTCCTCCAAATTGCACCCTCTACACTTTTCATACTTAGTCCTTTCTTTGAATGCGGATGCAGGACACCCGTCTTTTCCAATAACCTTTTCCCCTCGTGCTCGTGTCTTGCAACCCGCAATATCGTGTTCTACAAAACGACCCTTTCACTTCCGTGATCTGCATAACATCCTCTTCTCATACTTAGTCTATTTTCTCATTGCGGATGCGGGAATCGTCCCCTTTCACCTTTTTCATTTCCCATGTCTTGTGTCCTGCATCTTGCAATCCCCCATTTACCATATTGCACTCTCCATTCCCCTTTTCACACTTTCATACTTAACCATTTTCCATCTTCCATGACATCACATCACCATTTCTCGATCGCATTTATTTCTCCCCACCACGTCAGCCACCACTTGTGTGAACATAATATCATTATTAAAATGGTGAAGATTTCGTAAAGCTTTGTAATAAATTCTAAATCTAATCATGTGTAACGCACCCGACCCCCTAATCCTTACTTAGGCTGATGGGGTTTCAAAACTCTACCTTCATCAAGTGTCTCAACTCTCTAGGGAATCCTCATAGACGAATTTTTCTCATTGGAATCTTTCCAACGACTGTACCCATGCTCAAAATCGAGCTCTAGATCGAAAGTTACAGTCTTCCAAAGTTTTTGGGCTTTCAGCTATCAAATCCACCTCACTGCCACATGGAATCCACGTGGCTCTCTGCCACTTGTGCCATTCGATGTGGCACTAAATTAAAACATGGCATGGCACCTACCAACTGGCCCATAAAGCATTCCAAATTAACAGCTCTGTTCACTTGGGCCTATCTTTGTCGTCGTTGAGGTTCGACTCCTTAGAAGTTGTGCGTCACCCCAACCCTCAAGTTCCAACGATGAACTCTCTAGCAAAATTTAATCCAAGATCATACGAATCTCATCTTTGACATCTAACGACTCTGATCAAATCAGTGCCTCTAAATTGTGTGGCAAATAACACCCCCTCCTTTAACCTCTTCTAGGGTGAATAGGTGGGACCTACACAGATCCACGACTGAGATTTTGTCTCGCCTCTTTGTCGATCAACAATTGTCATTTGACCTTGAGGTCCTCTTTGTCATCAACTCAATCTCATGGCATCAACCTAGACCTATGTCTTCCATCTTCCAACAAACGGTTGGGATCTATCAACCTATAGATCCAATGGCCAAGTTTGAAGCAAATACCTAAGATCTTCCACTCCCTTCGGGACAACTCTCGTCCCGTTGACCATTCAACTGTCGACATGCATCACCCCTCAAGGCATGCTAGCTTCCATGTTGGCACCCTCATTAGCATGACATCACTCTCCCTTTTTCCTCTCTTACGTGGGACCCACGACATTTTATGGCTGAGATTGAATCTCACCCATGTACCAATCGACGATTATCGTTCTTTCCCAAGCCTTCATCATTGTTGGCACTCTCTTGTTGTCGTCAGAGCTTCTCACTCCTTTCCTCAATCTCTTTAACGCCTCGGCCTCCTAACGAACTGTCCCAGTCATCCTATCACACCAAATCGACAGTTGTCGATGGCTCTGGGGCTTCTTCATCGTCGAACCCTTTCTCTCTACTTCTCGACTCAGAAATTTCGACGACCTCACCTTTCAATGTAAGGCTGAGATCCATTCACCATGTCAAATCGACGACTGTGATCTGACTCAACTCAAACACGGGGTTTTCCACTTGATAAAGGTCCGGAATCAAGACTTAGCCAATTTCAGGGGTTCTTCAAGGGTTTTATAGATCTCCAAGAGTTCGAGAATTACCCTAAGACCAACTAAGGCCCTCTTTCTTCCTTGGGATGAAGTTTGCATATCTTGTAATCTTTCCATTCAAGACAGGTGGAAGATTGAATGGGTTAAAATTCCTTGAACTACATAGAGACCTCCCCCACACACCAAAGTATTCCCTCTGCCATTAATATTGGGTAAAGATTTTGTTCATATCCTGTAAACTTTCCACTCAGGAACAAGAGATTCCCTCAGGGCACAAGGTTCCTTGACCCCTATAAAACCCTTTGAATTTCAGGGTGCTCAAGTCACTCTCCAAATGAAGATTGTGTCCATGTCTTGCAAGCTTTCCTCCTAAGTTGCAAGATCCTCAAGGATATAGACTACCCCAACTTGGCTTATTTTCATGAGTTAATAGATTAAACAGTGAAGGCAAACAAGCATATTCCATTTTACTCGAGAATTCAATTTGATATTTACATGCATTCATATTTCCCTTTTTAAATCACAAAACCACATGTTTACACCATCAACACACATTAAATAGGTCAAATTAAACACTTATTTGTTCAGGGAATTATCAACAACCAACTAACTGAGAGAGCATACCTTTCCTCCCAACCTTAGGCTATGTTGCAGAGTACCTTCCTACAACAAGCCACCCCATGCCAAGCCGTGATATCACAAGGGGAAATGATTCAACTGGTTCTCAAGCTCAAAATGATTCAGGAAGGCTATTCTCCTTCCTCCACTGACAATTGTAGAAGTTTCCCCCTTCCCACTAAGCTCAAGGCTTCCACAGGTTTATCAGGTACCTTCCCAACTAGATTTCCTATGCACAAGGGAGCCCCTTCTTTGCTACAAAGTCCCTAGGTGACCTCCCCTTACTAGTTTCAGTTTATGTCCAGTAGATACCAAGTTGCAACCCTTTATCGCTCTAATTTGGATCTAGGTCTTCTTTATTTCAGGATGATCATAAATCTTTGGGGTCCATAATCTTGAAAGGGAAAATTTGTGGGTGTCTTTTTCATTAGGTTATTCAATTGACCTCTCATCTCCTCAAGAGATCAGGATTGTCAGCAGTATTAATTGCCTCAACCTCTAATTTGGTTCCTTAATTAATAATTCACATGGTTTCTTGCAGTGTCAAGTACATGAGCATGTGGTGTATTCAATTTGCAGGTGTAGGATGAAGTGTTAATCAAGCTTCATGTTTTCTTCATTGAAGCTTCTCCACCTCATTGATCCACCTCATCCATCTCACTCCATCAGTTCCCACTTGTGACATCATGGCTAGTACTCTCAAGTGTTTTTCCTCTCAGTCAGTTGTCGGGTGTTTTTCTTTAATCACAACATAATTACAAGCTTCATAATCATATTATATGAACTCTTAGGATAATTAAAATTATGGGGGGGGGATGGGGTGTTACATTCCCCTCCCTCTTTAAAGAAACATCGTCCTTGGTGTTTAAAGTACCATATATACACACATACAGAAAACAAAAATGAGTATATCATTCTCATGGCATCTTCCAACTCCCATGTAGCCTCATCTGCTCCAATGTGCTTCAATTGCACCTTGACCCGCATGATGTCTTGGTTCTGGAGAATTGTTTCTCTCATGTCTAGGATGCATTGAAGTTCAAGCTGGAATTCTCCCTCTGGTTCCACCTGTATCACAGTCCAATCAATAAAATGATTAGAATCATGAATATATTCCTTCAACAAGGATATGTGGAATACCTTATGAGCTTTAATAATAGGCAATAAAGCAAGTCTATATGCTACTGGCCCCACTCTTTCCAGGACTTCAAATGGTCCACAATAGCGAGGTGCCAACTTAGCAGATGTCTCCATTCTCAGAGAACTCCTTTTGGGCTTTACTCGGAGATATACATGATCTCCCACCTTGAACTCTTTATGAGTTATCTTGTTGTCTACATAACTATTTTTCCTATCTTGGGATACCTTTAGATTTTTCCTTATCTTAATCTTTGCTTGTTCCATTTCCTTCAAAAATTCTGGTCCAAGTGTAATCATATCCACTGGATTGTCCCAACTAATTGGAACTATGCAACTTCTACCATAGAGAACCTCAAATGGGATCATCTTCAATGATTCATGCTAACCATTGTTATAGGTGAACTCTACCAAAGGTAGACATTCTTCCCACTACTTGGGCTGATGCATGACATGCATCCTTAACATGTCTTCTAACACTTTGTTCACTCTTTCGGTCTAACCATATGTTTGAGGAGGGTAGGTATGCTAACTGTGTTCCCAAGCCTGCAAACAAGATTTTCCAAAAACTTGAGGTGAACTTAGCATCTCTGCCCGAGATTATGGTCTTGGGTAGACCATGCAATCTGAAAATTTCCTTCATAAAAACTTTAGCAATGTATATGGCCTTGAAAGTAGATTTAATAGGGATGAAATGAGCTTCCTTGCTCAACTTATCTACTAAAACCATGATTGCATCATGTTGCTTACTTTTTTTTGGTAAACCAATAACAAAGTCCATGGAGATTGTCTCCCATTTCCATTCTGGGATTTGCAAAGGCTGCAACAATCCTACAAGATGCTTGGATTCAACATTCACCTGTTGACACTCAAGACACTTCACAATGTATTCAACAAAGTCATGTCTCATTCTAGGCTAGTAATACGATTTCCTTATAGTTGTTACCATCTTTTGATAACCAGGGTGACCTACATAAGGTTTCCTATGGAATTCGTCCACAATCAAGTGCCTCAAATTTGTTGAATTAGGCACGTACAACTTGTTGTTATACCACAACAAACTATCAGCTATGAGTTGATATCCTTCATACTTCTTCTCTCGGGGTTCTTGTCATAACCATTCTCTCACCTAGTTGAAGTACCCATCTTCTAGCAAGAGGGTTTTAATATTGTTTTTATTATCAGATTCTCCTACACTTGATGTTTCTAAGTGTACAGTATGCACACTTCGACTAAGTGCATCTGCCACTCTATTCTCCTTCCCTTTAATATGTTTGATTTCAAAATCAAACGTGTTAATCAGTGTCATCCACCTATCATGTCTAGCGTTCAATCTTGGTTGATTGAACAAATACTTCAGTCCAAGTGGTCTGTCATCAAGAAAAACCTTCTTCCCAAAAAGCAATGTCTCCAAATATTTAATGCATGCACAATTGATGCCAAGTTCTAGATCGTGTGTTATAACCCTAAATTGCACCATACATGCATACCTGGCATCAGGCCATCTTACTTTCTATTTTTTCCAAGCCTTCACTGAGCAACTCTTCTTAAAAAACACATTTTTGAAGATGTACGCGCCCTGCACCATTACTGCCTGTGTACACACGCTTGCTACACCATTGTAGCTGGCGTACGTATGCTAGTTGCACCATTACAACCCGCGTATACTAACAAAAGTTGTAAAAATTAAAAAGTTGTAAGGAAATCGTTGAGATTACGGGCTATTGGGTAGTTTTCCAACTGTCCCACCGCCTATAGCCTGTCACCCAATCGAATAACCATCCTTTTTTTCATATAAAAGGAGGTGTTGGGGTCTCATTCCAAAGCTAAGAATAAGAAAAATGAACCTCTTCCCATTTCACTTTCCCCCCCTTGCCCCAAGAATTTGCAGCCACATTGTGAGTTTTGAGCCAGAATTCCCTATGCTTGCCTTTTTCCTCATTCATAAGCTTATACCATTTCCCTAGAGAGAATTGTGAGAGGAGAAAGATACGTGGAAGCAGTTGCAGCTTGGTGAAGAGGAGCCCGGACCAGGTTCGAGGAGCAGTCATCGATCTCATTTGTAAGTGACTTTGTGAGATTAATATAAAGAAGTACTTTTTCTGTCCTGCCATATGATGTGTTCAATATTTATGTTTGATTTACATTTTATTATGACATCTAACCCACTAATTCATATATAAGATACATGTTCATAGTTCTTTGTTTGTCTGCTTATGAATACAGGTTGGCCTTGGGAGGAGATTTGTAGTCGAGGAACAACCGAGTGCAAAAGGATCGACACCGGACGCAGAGTTTAAGGTAGAATTATTGGATCCTTATACTTTGTATTTTATGCATGAATGTGGGATATTGTCGGGGTAGTTGTTAAAGAGTAGGAGACTTTAGACGGTTAGCTCTGCCTACATGTTGAACCCTAGTGTAGTCCATAGGGGGTTTTCCTGCTATAGCATCGTGAGTGACATACTTCTGCTCATGCTCATTTAGTTTTCTTGACTCGTTACAGATCACTTGCCCTTCTTACATAAGCACTCCATCGAATCCTTCTTTGCAAGCATCGATACAAACAAAGAAATCCTTCTCAAGGTCTGCAATTTTCAAAATAGGGACATTATTCAAAAGATGCTTCAGCTGCTGAAAGTTGCCCTCACATTTTAGTGACCACCCAAATTTCTTCCCCTTTCTCTGCAATGAAGTAATGGGATTATTGATCTTGGAGAATCCCTTTATGAACATTATGTAATACTCAGCTAGTCCCATGAAATATCTTACCTCTGCCACATTCCTAGGGGCAGGACAATCCATGATTGCCTTGATCTTTTCAGGGTCTATTGCCACTCCTTCTACTGAGATTATGTGGCCATTCCTTCTATTGTGATTATGTGGCCTAAATATTGGATTTCCTTATGAAATAAATCACACTTTATAAACTTAGCATAAATTTGGTGCTCTCTCAACACCTATAACACCATCTTGATATGCTCTTCATGCTCTTCTCTAGTCTTGGAATACAACAATATATTGTCCACGAACACTAGGACAAACTTGTCTAGATATTAGTTGAGCACACTATTCATTAAACACATGAAAGTGGCTGGTGCATTTTTAAGCCCAAATGACACCACTACAAACTCATAGTGTCCATACCGTGTTCTAAAGGTTGTCTTATGGATGTCCTCATCCTTAATCCTAACTTGATGATATCCAGACCTTAAATCAATCTTAGAGAAGACTACAACTCACCTGAGCTGATCAAATAGATAATCAATCCTGGGTAATGGATACTTGTTCTTAATGGTAATCTTGTTCAGTTTCATGTAGTCAATACACAATCTCAAGGTACCATCCTTCTTCTTTACAAACAAGGTTGGTGCTCCCCATGGGGATACACTCGTCCTGATGTAACCTTTGTCTAACATATCCTTTAGTTGGACCTTCAACTCCACCAATTTTGGTGTTCTCAATCTGTAGGGTACTTTTGATGTTGGTACCATGCCTAGTACAAAATCTATTGAAAAATTGAGATCTCTCTTTGGAGGTAGTACAGGCTCCTCCTCTAGAAACACATCCTTAAACTCCCACAACATAGGGTGATCTTTGGCCTTCAACTCCTTTCTTTATGCTAAGTTAAGCACTTGTATAACATACAAGGGACACCCTTTCTGACTGAACTTCTTAAGTTGCAACACTAATATTTTCCTAACTGAAATTGGTTTTCGAATGCCTTGCAAAATGCTTGCATTGATTTCTTCATCTTCACATTCCAAAGTTTTCTCATAACATTTTAGTTTTTCCTTGTGGGTAGCTAGCCAATCCATGCCTAGTAGTATGTTGTACGATCCTAAAGGTACTACATTAAAGGCTACTCACATACACAATCCACTTATCTCAAATGGACAATCTTCTATGACCTCAACCACTTTTCTCTTAGTTCATGTGGCTAATTGGACTAACCATGCCTTTGCATGTTTCTTTCTCTGTATGGCACATGCTTCAACAGATTGATGTGAGACACAACTAAGATTAGATCCAGGGTCAACTAAAATATAAATGGGTTGCTTGGTAATTATACCTTCGAGATCCACTACAAAAACTTGGTGGTCTACTTGTCGATTTTCCACAGCTGCATATATCCTTGGCACACTTTTGGCCACATCATTGATTGTGGTTGATTCTTGCACATGATAAAATTTCTTGTTGTCAAGTTGTTTGTGAGGACAATCCCTCAACAAATGTGGTTCCCCACAACCCCAACACTGTAGAGGCCCTTTCTTTGGTTCCTCTACTTTTTCTCTCGCATGATATGTTGGTCTTTTTCCACTCTGAGATGGAAAATTTTGTTGATGCACACTTCTACTTGGCTGACCAAACTGTGCACCCTTCTTTTGATTCTTGTACGTAAACGATTTAAATCCTCTTTTTTGAGACCTACTCTTATCCCTCCTTTTACAGTCTTTAGAAGGCTCCTGCTTATGTTTAGATTGGTCATAGCAACACTTATCCTTCCTTATAGTGTCCTCCAATGTCTTTGGCTTATCAATTTCATTTTTTTCCCGGTAGGACTATGGCAATCCACTGAGAAAAAGATACACTCTTTATTTCTCATCCTTGAGGTAAGGAACATACCTCAACAACTCCCTAAATCTTTTGGCGTAGGCATCCAGGGTAAGTTCCCCCAACTTATGCTCATGGAATTTCTTAATTTTGTCATCATAGTACTTCTTAGATAGATATGCTTTCCTGAAGTACTTCTCAAACTGCTTCTAGGTAAGTTTTCTTTCCTTCAATCCTTTGAGCTCCTGTAGATCTTCCCACCACATGGAAGCTCCTCCATTCAGGTTGAATATGGAAATCCTTGCCTTGGTGTTTTCAGAATAATGGTGTACTTGAAAGTACTTCTTCAAACCCAACAACCAAGCTTTGACTTCTTATCCCTTCTTAATTTCTCCATTGAAGGTAGGTAGTTTAGCCTTCTTGAATTATTTAGTTAGATAACTTTGTGAATGTCTCTTCATTTTCCTCGGAACACTTGATCCAATGTCATCGTTGGACATCTCTTCAGAATAAATCTTCATGTTGGATGACTCTGTGGAAATAATTCCACCAAATTTAATCTTCTAAACATTTCGATGCCTTTTCTTTGAATAACTCCTTCCCACGTTTCTATGGGAAAATCTGTGCTTTTGGGCATCTAAAGGGGTTTTCAACCTCTCAGATTGCTGCAACTCTGCATTATTGGGGCCCTGTTGTAGATGCTTCTGAATTTTAGACAAGCTCTATAGTAGCACTGCATTCAGTTGTGCCTGTTTAGCCTGAGCTCTCATGAGCCTCTCATTATCTACCTTCAGACTTCTGACAGTCGCCACTATATCGAGAGGGGTTTTTCTGTCCCTCCAACCATAACATTTCTCATCTCTAAAATGTGATGTGTCTTCCATGTTGTGCTGCACCATTCACTTTTTCTTTCATTTCGGTACTTCCTACGTGCTAAAACCCTGAAACATTGTTATCCCTTACATATACCAACATCATAGCATGCAATCTTGGCATAGTAAAATATTTCTTAAACAATTTTAAGTGGCCTTGGTTACCCATCCAAGCCTAGAGTTTGAACTATGCTCTGATACCACTCTATAACACACTCGACCCCCTAATACTTACTTAGGATGATGGGGTATCAAAAATCTACCTTCATCAAGTGTCTCAGCTCTCTAGGGAATCCTTGTAGATGAACTTTGTTCACTGGGAGCTTTCTAATGACTGTACCCATGCTCAAAATTGAGCTCTAACTCGAAAGTTATAGTCTTCCAAAGTTTTTTGGCTTTCAACTATCAAATCCACCTCATTACCACATGGCATCCACGTGACACTCTACTACTCGTGCCATTCGATGTCGTAATAAATTAAAATATTGCATGGCACCTGGCACATGGCCTATTGGGCATTCCATATTAATGACTTCGATTACTTGGTCTTATCTTTATCATCGTTGAGGTTCAACTCCTTAGGAGTTGTGCGTCACCCCAACCCTAATTTTTTGTCGACGAAATCTCTAGCGGAATTCAATCCCAGATCTAACGACTCTTGATCTTTGAAATCTAACATCTTCGATCGCATCGATGCCTCTAACTTGTGCGACGAAAAACACCCGCTCCTTTAACCTCTTCTAGGGTGAAAAGGTGGGAAATACACAGATCCACGTTTGATATTTCATCTCACTTCTCCACCAATCAATGACTATTGTTTGACCTTGAGATCCTCTTCATCGTCAGCTCAATCTCCTAGCCTCACCTCGGACCTTTGTTCACCATATTCTAACGAACGACTGGGATCTATTGGCCTATAGATCTGATGGATAGGGTTAAAGCAAAGACCTAAGGACTTCCACTCCCTCCGAGACCACTTTCATCCCATCGACCATTAAGCTTTCAACACGTGTCACCCCTCGAGGCACACTAGCTACCATGTTGGCACCCCTGTTAGCATGACATCACTCTCCCTTTTTCCTTGCTTAAGTGAAACCCACACAATTCTATGGCTGAGATTTAATCTTGCCCATGTATCGATCGACGATTCTCATTCTTTCTTAAGCCTTTGTCATTGTCAACACTCCCTTGTCATTGTCGGAGCTTCTCTCTCCTTTCCTTGGTCTCTTTAACGCTTAAGCTTCTTGACGAACTCTCCCAATCTTCCCATCGCACAAAATCGAGGATTTTCGATGGATCTGGGGCTTCTTCATCGTCAAACCCTTTCTCTTTAATTCTCAACTCAGAACTTCCGACGACCTCACCTTTTGATGTAAGGTTGAGATCCATTCACTACGCTGAATCAACGATTGAAATCTCCCTTGACTCAAACACATGGTTTTCTAGTGGATAAAGGTCCAAAATCGGGACTTATCCAATTTCAAGGGTTTTCTAGATCTCCAATAGTTCTGGAACTACCCTAAGACCAACTAAGGCCATCTTGATTCCTTGGGATGAAGTTTGCATATCTTGCAAGATTTCATTCAAGACATGTGGAAGATTCAAGGGGTTAAAACTCTCCGAACTACACAGAGACCTCTCCCACAGACCAAAGTATTCCCTCTTCCAGTCTTGGGTAAACATTGTTTTCATATCCTGTAAACTTTCCACTTAGGAATAGGAGATTCCCTTAGGGAACAAGCCTCCTTGACCCCTATAAAACCCTTTGAATGTCAGGGTGCTCAATTCACTCTCCAAATGGAGATTTTTTCCATGTCTTTCAAGCTTTCCTCCTAAGCTGCAAGATCCTCAAGATATAGACTATCCCTACTTGGTTTATTTTCACGAGTTAACAGATTAAACAGTGAAAGCAAACAAGCATATTCCATTTTACTTGGGAATTCAATTTGATATTTACATACATTCATCTTTCCCTTTTTAAATCACAAAACCACATGTTTACATCATCAACACACATTAAATAGGTCAAATTAAACACTTGTTTGTTTAGGGAATTGTCCACAACCAACCAAATGAGAGAGGATGTCTTTCCTCCCAACCTTAGGCTATGTTGCAGAGTACCTTCCTACATCAAGCCACCCTTGTGCCAATCCATGATATCACAAGGAGAAACGATTAAGTTGTTTCTCAAGCTCATAATGATCTAGGAAGGTTACTCTCCCTCCTACACTGATAACAATAGAAGTTGCTCCCTTCCCACTGAGCTCAAGGATTCCACAGGTTTATCAGGTACCTTCCCAACTAGATTTCCTCTAGACAAGGGAGCCCCTTCTCTGCAACACAGTCCCTCAATGACCTCCCCTTACCAGTGTCGGTTCCTATCCAATAGATACCAAGATGCAACCCTCTATCACTCCAATATAGATCCGGGTCTTCTCTGTTTCAGGATGATCATAAATCTTTGGGATGAGCTTCCTATTTTCTTCAAGGAAAGCTCTCCAATTTCTCCTCTTCTTCGCATTGTGCTCTTGAGTGCCTTTGTTCAATGTGTCATTCACCTATGCATCTCCTCCTCCTCTTTTGTTCCTTCCCTGCTCGTCTTGTGATGATTTTCCACCTTTGGCCTCTTCTTGCACCAATCCCTTGGGATTCCCATGACTTCTTCTAGACATAACATGATATCTGGGGTCCATAATCCTGAAAGGGAAAACCGTGGGTGTCATGTTCGTCAGGTTATTTAGTTGACCCCTTGTCTCCTCAATAGATCAGGATTGTCAACAATATTAACTGCCTCAACCACCAATCGGGTTCCTTCATTAACAGTTCACGTGGTCTCTTGTAGTTTCAAGTATGTGAGCAGGTGGTGTGTTCAATTTGCAGGTGCAGGTTGAAGTGTTAAGCAAGCTTCATGTTTTCTTCGTTGAAGCTTCTCCACTCCACCTCATCAATGCACCTCATCCATCTCACTCCATCGGCTCCCTCTTGTGACATCATGGCTAGTAATCTCAAGGATTTTCCCTCTTCGTCAATTTTCTGGTGTTTTTCATTAATCAAAACATACTTACAAGCTTCATAATCATATTATATGAAGTCTTAGCATAATTACAATTATGGGGGAAAACGGTGTTACACCATGCAAGTTGTCAACTTTGAAAAAAGAGCTATGGTGGTTAATAATCAAGGCAATGCATGGTAAATTGAATAAATAATTAATATTCCATGTTGTAAAAGGTTATATCAACAATTGTGCCAATTATTGGTAAGAATAGAAATCAATGTGAATTATGTCAAGTCGGAGAAAGTATTTGTATTGTGGAGATACACTAAATACTCTTTGACATGAAGACCATGAGTTCCAGTGGTTGCAAGCTTAGAAGTGGTACAAGGCTCTCCATCCCGCTGAGAAGGAAACAAACCAAGTTTGGAGCTTAGGCATAGCTCCAGCTGGCTGTGTGCCTAACGTGACAAATTTCAAAGAGTTAGTTCTCTAGTGTGCAGACAAATTTGATACAGAAAGAAGAACAATTCAAGTTCAGGGGAATCAATCCATTTATTTGGCTCCTTTAATCTTCACAAGAATGCTATGAATCCCAAGACCCACCATGCAGTTCAAAAATGAGGAAGCCAACAAATTTCTTAAGGAACATAGAGGAGGAGTAGAGCTCCTCGAGAAATATCTGGCCGACCTAAGAGCTTATACCAATACCTCTACGATTGAGGTAATTTCTTTGGAATATCCCTACAAAGAATTCACCTGGTTGTTTTCCTGTATAATTGGAATGGATTCCATGACCTCTGTGCTGAAAAATATTATTTATATTCTTCACTTTGTTGTGCATGAAGATGCCTTAGTTGATTGGAGTCGGATTATTTCAAATGAAATTTCATTTCAACTGGGTGGTTTGAAAAGAACCCAAATATTCTACATGACATCTTATTTGATATTTACCATAGCCTACTGCCACATCTATGAATACGTGTCGGGGGAAAGGACTATCGACTTCAAGGTGGAACCAGTCTCTGTCTAGTATCCAACCTTATGGAGCCATAAGGATCAATATAATTTCTACCCGGTAAACAAAATTTTTATTTTTGAATTTAAAAAATTAATCTTTGGCCCTAACACATTGAGACTATCACTTGAGGCTTCATCCTTTCTCTCAAAGAAAGGAATTTTTGAGACTACAAAAGATTTTTGTGTTGTAAGATTATTTGGTTTTCAAGAGAAACCCCTTTTGCTCCCTTTCTATGTATCCGACAGACACTGTCGAAGTATGCAGACAATACAAGTACTAGGCACACTTCTTTAATGAAAAAAGAAAAAAAATAGTTCATCCCATTTCCATGGAGAGTTGGAGAAGTTGTAAAGTATATCTCTCATCTGGATGAATTTGTAGGACAATTTGTCCAACTTGGCTTGAAAGAAGATGAATGCGTTGAGATTTTAGATCATAATGATCTATTTACTGCACACATGTCCCTGGTGGGATATTCTTCTTATTTCATGAAGGAGGAGGGAACAATCAAAATCTCCCCAAGACCTTAGTTCATGAAGCCTTGAATGATATCGAAGACTTAGCTAGCACTAATGAGTATTATCGACAAAAGGTAGAGACATAACAAACAAAAACCCCAATTCTCTAAGTGTTTCAGAGAGAAGTACCCTACCTAAAAAAACAAGAAGTAGTGGTATGGAAATAAGGAAAACACCTGCTTGAAACTTAGATGATGGCGGTGACAAAGACCCTATGAAGAAAAATATTGAAAAATCCCATATTATGCATACCTCTGCTCAAAGAAAGAGAAAGACCCAAAAAACGGGACTGGATATACATGAAATTGAAGAAAGTCCCCGAGAAATGGATGTAGATGAAGTTATCGAAGAACCCAACTAGTCAGAACAATGACTGTTGGAAACCCAAGAAATTGTTGAAACTTTGGTTACCCAAGAACCAAAAATATTTGAAGAATAATATGTAACACTTCATCATGCGACCTACAATAGAATTTCCAAAAAATTGTTAATAGAGAAGGTTAACATGAAAAACAAGAAAGTGTCTGAAAAATGGAAATCAAAAATATATTTCCATGGGGTTGCATCTTCAAAATTTGTATAGCTTCATGAGGCAACTAGAGAAGCACTGAAAGAATATGTTTGTAATATTGAAAAAGAAAATGTAATTCTAAAAGAAAAAGTAAAGGAATTAGAGACAACTCTGATTATGAAACCATTGTTTGTTGAGCCATTCACCGCAATTCAACCAACACTTACTCTAGAGGACGTCCCAGAAAGCAACGGTAAGTTGAAATGTTCATCTAGTTTGTTGTTGGCCATGAGAAAATATGTTCGAGATGGAATTAAAAAAATAGTAGACTTAATCCATGAAATATGGGAGCTAGCACAAAACTCAACCAGTTTTTCAACAAAGATTATGCATTTTAGAGAGTGTCTCCAAAAGGATCTAGAGAATGACAAAGGTTTTTACAAGGAGGTTGTGGGAACATTTGCGACAAAAGTTTCAATTTTAAGTGACACCCACATAAGAGAACAAAACCTTCCTTCTAGTATTTGAATGAAGCGAATCAATGCATGCCAATTGAAGAGAATTAAAAGTTTAAGAGAAATGTTGATTGAGTTGGATGCTGTGAAAATCAAAAGAGGTGACCTTTTCCTAAAACTTGTTGATATTACAAAAGAAATGGACGACCCAAGTTTATTAATGGATACAATACTTATGTCTAAAGAGCAACTATTGGATCAAGTTGAAGCAATAAAAGTTGCATGGGCAAGTGAGTTTACTGACTCAATAGAATTCTCTGAATATGAAGTTGAAAGGTGGTTGGTCTGATACATTAACAATAATGATGATATCGAGGACACGTTTCACCAACTAGGTATTGACTTAAGAGAAATGAAGAATGAACTATTTGAGATAAAAACCAAGCACGAAATAACGGTTTCTCCGATGAGGGAGTACATTGAAGAATGGCTAAGAAAATATTTGGTTAAGATCACTGAGACAAATCATCATGAAACAGTTACAACGGTTATGCCAGCTCTAGCACAACAACATCCACCTAAAAAAGACATCTCAACAAGCAAGTAAAGAGTCAGAAGATTTCCATCACAATAATTCAAGTAGTGACCTTATTCTAGCCCTTTCCATCTTTCTTCTTCAATCATTTGTCATTTCGCCTTTTCTATTCCTAGTAATCNCTTTGGTTACCCAAGAACCAAAAATATTTGAAGAATAATATGTAACACTTCATCATGCGACCTACAATAGAATTTCCAAAAAATTGTTAATAGAGAAGGTTAACATGAAAAACAAGAAAGTGTCTGAAAAATGGAAATCAAAAATATATTTCCATGGGGTTGCATCTTCAAAATTTGTATAGCTTCATGAGGCAACTAGAGAAGCACTGAAAGAATATGTTTGTAATATTGAAAAAGAAAATGTAATTCTAAAAGAAAAAGTAAAGGAATTAGAGACAACTCTGATTATGAAACCATTGTTTGTTGAGCCATTCACCGCAATTCAACCAACACTTACTCTAGAGGACGTCCCAGAAAGCAACGGTAAGTTGAAATGTTCATCTAGTTTGTTGTTGGCCATGAGAAAATATGTTCGAGATGGAATTAAAAAAATAGTAGACTTAATCCATGAAATATGGGAGCTAGCACAAAACTCAACCAGTTTTTCAACAAAGATTATGCATTTTAGAGAGTGTCTCCAAAAGGATCTAGAGAATGACAAAGGTTTTTACAAGGAGGTTGTGGGAACATTTGCGACAAAAGTTTCAATTTTAAGTGACACCCACATAAGAGAACAAAACCTTCCTTCTAGTATTTGAATGAAGCGAATCAATGCATGCCAATTGAAGAGAATTAAAAGTTTAAGAGAAATGTTGATTGAGTTGGATGCTGTGAAAATCAAAAGAGGTGACCTTTTCCTAAAACTTGTTGATATTACAAAAGAAATGGACGACCCAAGTTTATTAATGGATACAATACTTATGTCTAAAGAGCAACTATTGGATCAAGTTGAAGCAATAAAAGTTGCATGGGCAAGTGAGTTTACTGACTCAATAGAATTCTCTGAATATGAAGTTGAAAGGTGGTTGGTCTGATACATTAACAATAATGATGATATCGAGGACACGTTTCACCAACTAGGTATTGACTTAAGAGAAATGAAGAATGAACTATTTGAGATAAAAACCAAGCACGAAATAACGGTTTCTCCGATGAGGGAGTACATTGAAGAATGGCTAAGAAAATATTTGGTTAAGATCACTGAGACAAATCATCATGAAACAGTTACAACGGTTATGCCAGCTCTAGCACAACAACATCCACCTAAAAAAGACATCTCAACAAGCAAGTAAAGAGTCAGAAGATTTCCATCACAATAATTCAAGTAGTGACCTTATTCTAGCCCTTTCCATCTTTCTTCTTCAATCATTTGTCATTTCGCCTTTTCTATTCCTAGTAATCCGTGAAACTTGAGGCTGACCCTTGACTGTTTCTCTTTTGTCTTCCAGATGTCTCTTTCATTTCATGGTCCATGAGAGCCCCATCCTAGTCCTCTTTGAAGGAAAAACATAATCTTTTTATTTGTAATCCAAGACAATACTCTTTATTTATTTAAATACATCTATTATTTTTTAGGTTCCCAAAGAACTAGTTTAGGACATAACATTATTGATCTCTCAAGACTTTGAATTTAAGCATGAGATTTCAAATGTTTTTCTATCGAAACCTTTATTGTGTCTAATGAAATGATCATTTAGAGTTTTATGTTATATGTGGTCCATATTTTACTTCCCCTTTTGTTGAATATTTTGTTCTACTTTGATGAATGTTGCGATGGAAATGTCATCCTATTTTACTGCGTACTCTTTTGGTTTATAATCTTGTAACATATTGTAAATATTTTCTTTCTACAGGATCCTTGTGATCCTTTTTAAGGTGTTCTTTGCATGTGAATATTTATTTCAAGAATAAGCATGATCCTTTCTCATGCATTTTATTTGTTCTTATATGTTATTTGAAATAGAGGAGTACCACCTCTTTAAAAACATAGGGGTATTTATCCTCGTGAGGTTGACTTCAAGACCGTAAGACAAACTTTTAGATAAACATTTTTGGCGACCATGCTAGGGAAAATAAAAGGTTGGTTTCATAGATCAACAATTTAATGACTTTACCTGAACCCAACCAACCCCAAATACAAATTGGATTAAGAGATCAAAGAAGTATCTTACACCAGTTATGTGACCTAGCAATTACAACAACAATAAGGACCCATGTTGAACTTGAAAGAACTTGGGAAGTTATTGCCCAAGAAGAAGAAAGGGAGATAGCCTTGAGACAAAGAAGACAATTGTGAATCTAAGAAAAGATGGAATCATATAAGGGTCTATTGATAAGAAGTAAAAGCAAGAATCTTGCCACTCAAGAAGTTGCCAAAAGTTCAAGATCCAAAAAAAGTGAAATCCCAATCATGGGTGACCGAGAAGAATAAAGAAACAAAATTCCTAATGAAGAAAGAGAAAGAAATAACAGACAAATAAATCCAAGAAGAAGGGCTAGGCCCAACCCACTCAATTTACATGGAGAACAACACACATTACCAACCCTACCTCAGGGAGTTTTACCTCTCTTTTCAGGTGATGGGATTATGGATCCAAAAAGACATATGGATCACTTTTTAAGTGTTTGTGATATGCATTTGATTGAAAATGATGATGTAATGATCAAATTCTTTCTGCAAACCTTGATAGGTCCAGGCTATGAATTGCACCTTTCCCTCCCTGCTAAATCAATTGGTCCATTTGATGATTTAGAAAGTATGTTCATGACTATGTATGCACCACCTATTGCATATCATACTCTTCTTACTCAATTTACCCAAATCCGTCTTAAAAAAGGATAAAGAATCAAGGATTTTAATTTATGATTCTTTAAGACGTTGAATCAAATCCGAGAAGACCAACAACTGAATTCTCCTATCATATTTGGATGTTATAAGAATGACATGCTTTCAAACGTGAATTATGCAATCATAGCTTCGCAAATAAACGATCTGAATGAAGCAATCTAGAAGGCAATAGAAATGGAAGAATACATTTTAGAAACCAATGTTGATCCTGAAATCATGCTTGGAAAAGTCCAAATACAAATGACCAGTTTGTCCATATCACCTCAAGGAAATTTGTTTCTAGAAGTTCTAAGAATCGAGCAATTTGGGGAGGAATTCTCCAAGGGGGTCCCCCTAATGTTAGAAATGACCCTGGAGTTTCCCAAGAAACAAGACAAAATATATAGATGGCTCAGATGAGAAAACCAATTAGACATATGCATAATGCAATTACTAGACTCAAGAGAGGCGAGAATGTTATTCCACCAAATCCAAACATGAGAGATCCATTACATGATCAAAGAATAAGAAATTATAGAATTGAAGAACATAGACCAAGAGCACCTAGTGTTCCAAATCCCAATGTTGTTGTGCTAGAAGAAATTGTAGAAGAAGAAAATCTTAAAAACTTTGATCAAGAAATAGATGTTCACCAAGATCAAGTTTTGGAATTAGTACAAATGGATGAAGGTCCATCATATTTTTATATTTTTGATGAACAAGAGGATCATGAATTTTCACAAGATAATGTTGTTTATACTAGAACACAAGCAAATAAATTCAAGACAAGGGAACAACCTGAAAAAGAAAAAGCAAAATATGATGCTCCAGAAACAACAAAACAACAACCAGTTGTTAACCAAATAAAGACTCCACTGAAAATGAATTATAATCTAGTTGATGAACTAGCCAAGCTCAAAATTACTTTATTATTCATGGAGGTAGTCAAGATAACTCAACAAAGAGAAAATATTTTGAAGATATTGGGTGGTACAAATTCAAGAATAGAAGCAGTTGCAATGAATACAAGGTAACAACATGATATTTCATCAGTAAGGCTGAGGGGAAAGTCCCACCATTTTACACATCCATAGAAAACCATTATTTCACATTACACAATTCTTTGTTGGATAGTGGAACCACTAGCAACATCATGCCACTATCAGTGATGGAAGCACTTGGAATGGAATGCATGAAATACTGTGAAACTGGAGAAAGCATATATGCCATTGATTCAAGAAAAGTCCCAGCTTATGGTGAAATAAAATATTTATGTGCATTGATAAGAACAACCCCTTATATTAAAACAATCTTTACTATCATAATGGTGGATTTGCCTCCATCATATGGTGTTGTCTTGGGAAGATATTGGTGCTCATTAATTAGAGGATATAATGAATGATGGAAGTTGCACGATGCTTCCAAATAAAGATGGGACTATGTTTAGATTTCCTCAATAACACAAAAAGCCAATATCATTTAAGAAAAAAGAAAATGAAGTAATGCAAAATTATGTCGATGATGGAATTGGAAATTAAGTTGTTTTCAATACAAAACAAGTAAGTCCATTTAAGCAAGATGAGGAAAATTGTTTCCAAGGTTTATGGAAAATGTCATTTGATGGCACTTGTTCTAAGTTTGGAAGTGAAGTTGGTATTGTTTTTAAAAGTCCTCAATACGATATCTATCCATGTGCTATCAGATTAAAATTCCCTTGTACCAATAATGAAGCTCAATATGAAGCATTGATTCAAGGAATGATTTGTTGGTCCCCGGTTTTGACCCTGCTCTTTGCCTATATTATATACCACAAACCTCCATTCATATGCCAGTACCACCCTTTTGACCTCATTTTGACATACTTAACATCTCTCTACCATGCAAAGGGGTCACCTAAGGTATCTT
>ML782157.1:598327-631276 GCA_009831015.1 Picea engelmannii | reverse complement strand
CTTTGGTTACCCAAGAACCAAAAATATTTGAAGAATAATATGTAACACTTCATCATGCGACCTACAATAGAATTTCCAAAAAATTGTTAATAGAGAAGGTTAACATGAAAAACAAGAAAGTGTCTGAAAAATGGAAATCAAAAATATATTTCCATGGGGTTGCATCTTCAAAATTTGTATAGCTTCATGAGGCAACTAGAGAAGCACTGAAAGAATATGTTTGTAATATTGAAAAAGAAAATGTAATTCTAAAAGAAAAAGTAAAGGAATTAGAGACAACTCTGATTATGAAACCATTGTTTGTTGAGCCATTCACCGCAATTCAACCAACACTTACTCTAGAGGACGTCCCAGAAAGCAACGGTAAGTTGAAATGTTCATCTAGTTTGTTGTTGGCCATGAGAAAATATGTTCGAGATGGAATTAAAAAAATAGTAGACTTAATCCATGAAATATGGGAGCTAGCACAAAACTCAACCAGTTTTTCAACAAAGATTATGCATTTTAGAGAGTGTCTCCAAAAGGATCTAGAGAATGACAAAGGTTTTTACAAGGAGGTTGTGGGAACATTTGCGACAAAAGTTTCAATTTTAAGTGACACCCACATAAGAGAACAAAACCTTCCTTCTAGTATTTGAATGAAGCGAATCAATGCATGCCAATTGAAGAGAATTAAAAGTTTAAGAGAAATGTTGATTGAGTTGGATGCTGTGAAAATCAAAAGAGGTGACCTTTTCCTAAAACTTGTTGATATTACAAAAGAAATGGACGACCCAAGTTTATTAATGGATACAATACTTATGTCTAAAGAGCAACTATTGGATCAAGTTGAAGCAATAAAAGTTGCATGGGCAAGTGAGTTTACTGACTCAATAGAATTCTCTGAATATGAAGTTGAAAGGTGGTTGGTCTGATACATTAACAATAATGATGATATCGAGGACACGTTTCACCAACTAGGTATTGACTTAAGAGAAATGAAGAATGAACTATTTGAGATAAAAACCAAGCACGAAATAACGGTTTCTCCGATGAGGGAGTACATTGAAGAATGGCTAAGAAAATATTTGGTTAAGATCACTGAGACAAATCATCATGAAACAGTTACAACGGTTATGCCAGCTCTAGCACAACAACATCCACCTAAAAAAGACATCTCAACAAGCAAGTAAAGAGTCAGAAGATTTCCATCACAATAATTCAAGTAGTGACCTTATTCTAGCCCTTTCCATCTTTCTTCTTCAATCATTTGTCATTTCGCCTTTTCTATTCCTAGTAATCTGTGAAACTTGAGGCTGACCCTTGACTGTTTCTCTTTTGTCTTCCAGATATCTCGTTCATTTCATGGTCCATGAGAGCCCCATCCTAGTCCTCTTTGAAGGAAAAACATAATCTTTTTATTTGTAATCCAAGACAATACTATTTATTTATTTAAATACATCTATTATTTTTTAGGTTCCCAAAGAACTAGTTTAGGACATAACATTATTGATCTCTCAAGACTTTGAATTTAAGCATGAGATTTCAAATGTTTTTCTATCAGAACCTTTATTGTGTCTAATGAAATGATCATTTAGAGTTTTATGTTATATGTGGTCCATATTTTACTTCCCCTTTTGTTGAATATTTTGTTCTACTTTGATGAATGTTGTGATGGAAATGTCATCCTATTTTACTGTTGTTACACATCGAAATTACTCACTTTGATAGTGTCGCAAGTGTCATCATTACAAAGGTCGCAGGTGTCGCATTTTGCTTACAAGTGTTGCAAGTGTCAAGGAAAACATACTGCCATGATGCCTATGTCGTGCTTATAATGACATCAAGAGGACACTTGGCACATGTCAAACACTTTATTTGGAAGAGGAGGAAAGGTTAACTGGGCTCATGAACCTTTTTTCATCTGAAAACACTCAAAAAACTGAGTTTTGGAGGAGAGCGCTCCCCTATACCTATTCTGGGAGTGCTGGCGCTCCCCCTTACATTGTCTAGGAGCGTTATAAAGCTCCTTTGGCCCTTCTGGGGAGCGTTGGTGCCTTTAGGAGTGTTGGCGCCCCCCTTAAGCCTACTGGGGAGCGCTACAACGCTCTGATGGCCCTTTTGAGGGAGTGCTACCTATTCTGGGTAGTAGTTAAGTTGTTGAGATGAATGGGGGAAGGATCCTTTCATTCTTGGAAGGCAATTGGATTCGAATCCCTAGTCCATCCATGATCTTAGGGCAGATCCTCAACTGAAGGAGGCAAATTCTCAACTTCCCCAAGGATATCTCAAGTGGTTAAAGCCTCTCCAAGGCTATATAAGCAAGCTTTCTCATGGTGAAAGGGGATGGGAAAGGGAGAATCACACCAAACTTATGACCTTATAAGTGGTGCTGGAACAGAGATAATTTGGGAGCAAGAGACCTATGATCTCACAGGGAGAAATCAGTGAAGCTATCGTCATTTGGATCGTGGATATTTTGAGAAAGGGGTAGATAAGGAGGACTTGACGAAACTATTGCAATCCATCTACGGCTGTAAGCAATGTTTTGTCCTCATTAATATAATTCGCTTGGCCTGTTTCTTTCTAATTCGTGTTCAATCTCACATGAATTTGTCTCTTTAGTAGTTAGACCTATTTCAGGCTAATCTTGATAGAGTAGGAAGTGGTCGTACTTTGTTTGTCTATAGGGCTTTTCGAGGAGCCAAAGATCGGAGCTCAACTCAGAGTGTGCAGGGACAAACGTCGGTAAAAGGTACCTCTTTTCTCCTTCCTCCTCATACATTGGTTTATATATATCTAAAAGGAAGTCAGTGACCATGATAAGCACTTTCTGTCTTAGAGTTAAGAGTCTAGCTCTTTGAGGAGATCTACTTGTCCGCAGGGAGATTTTCCTTCAACAGAAATTGGCGACTCCACTGGGGAGAATCGAATCGAAACTTTTGGTTTTGTTTTTCCTCATGGGCCTTGTCTTACCCTTTGTGTTCTTAGGCTTTGTTCACCCCTTCATATCTGATTGCATTTATTGATTGACTCTTTACCCCATCACACTCAGCTTACCTGTCAAAATTTGATCAATTTTTTGGGTTTTTGGACCTTTTTGTTAGTTTTTGAGCCTGGCGCCCCCCTGCCCATGTTAGTAGAGCGCTAGCACTCCCCGAAAGTGTTAGACAGAGCTTTATAATGCTCTGATGGCCCTTATACCAGAGCGCCAACCCTTTTTTTCCCAAAATCTCTTCAAAAATTGTATTTTTTGGAGGTCCAGACCCTGTTTCTTCACTTGCTGAGTTGCTTTGTGATTCAACGATTCTTCCTTTGACCTTTGACATGATTCCTCTTGAGAATTAAACAACTTGTTGTTCAAATTTTATGCCCTTCTTCATTATTTTTGAGTTTTTGTTGTTGAGAGCTTGAAATTGATCCACTGTTTTTTCCTCTCCTATCCAACTGAGTGGGAACTCCAGTGAAGGACATCTGAAGTCTGTAACTCTTATCATTTGGTTCTTTGAGGTCATCTAATCCAAACTCTTTCTCCTTCCTTTTGTGTTTTTTATTTTCTTTCTCTTGTTTGATCACAAAAAAAAGGTGTGTTGTTTGTGCGAAGTCTGCATATTCTTGTCTGAATCTCCTTGATCTGAAAGGGTAGTTGGCAGGATAAGTTTTTCATTGAATCGATCATCATTCGCATGCAAACGACAAAAGTATATCTTAATGATTAGTTTGCATTTCTGAAATGTTGTAGCATCATATTGGATTTGATTGAGAACAAAATTGATTGAGGGCATTCCTTATCAAGTGTTTGACAGTGAAAACGACTCTTCCTCTTTCCCTTAAATAGGTATTCATTGAAAAGAAATGATTGCTTATCATATTTCATGCATATTTTTGGGAATTGAGTCATCATTCCATCAGTTTCACTTTAGTACACCCTCTGAGTAAACAACAGCCATTAAAATCAACGCTTAACTAAAATTTATCAGACTTTTTACATCTTTGTTAGCAAACCTACATTAGTTTAAGGTGCAGGGCTTTGGAATAGGTTGAAAGGATAACTTTCCAAAGCTATCGAACAAACTTAGTATCTTGCGGTAGGGAGAGTCAAATCCAATTGTCGTATTGGCTTGCTGGGATTCCCCTCTCACACAGGGGTTATGCATGAGGTCACATTCGGGTGAGTTACAAAGATTATCCCTCCGTGGCCCAACTGTTTGTAGTGGTCAGATCGTATATTGGGGGTCACTGGAAGGTATACCCACGATTATGTGTGGGAGTCTTTCAAGCTGATTTCAGACTTGTTATCCTGTCCATACGTTCTGACTGGACTGTCGACTGTACCCGCCCAGGGGTTGACTACGAGTTGGTGACCTTAGTAGCCACAATCTTTAGGGTCTCACACAAGGTGACGGTGAAGGGAAGTCTCACTGTACCTGGAACAAACATTGGTCAAACTCACTCGGGCTCCTTGGAGGGTAAATCCACAATTACTGCGTGGAAGCTTGCACTAAGGCGTAAGTTTGTTGAGCAGATCGCTAACGTAACTGATCCACCCGCTCTATCCCCGCCCCTTCCTATTTTGATCTCGCGACATTGGATTTCATCACCAACTAGTGGTTTCATCATAGGAAGGTTTGTTTGATTGATTGCTTCTCAGATTCATAGCGTGTGTTGTTTGTTTTACTTAGTGGACCTTAGGTCGAGTCANNNTTAATGGCATCGAATCCTGGGAGTACCAATGGAGGAACCCCTTCTCCTGGGGAACCTTATACCTTTCCTTCATTTG
The DNA here is from genome assembly GCA_009831015.1 of Picea engelmannii. NCBI lineage: Eukaryota > Viridiplantae > Streptophyta > Pinopsida > Pinales > Pinaceae > Picea > Picea engelmannii. Next base: position 626,517 of record ML782157.1, on the reverse strand, counting down.
GAAACTTTGGTCCTCCATATGTTGCCACACTGAGTCTTCCAGGACTCACTATTGGATTACCAGTTTGGTTGTTCCCCACTCCGGTGATACTGAATCCTCCCAATGTTTCAGTTGCACCTAATACTTTGGATGTCAATACTCCACCCACACATCAACCTCATGTCGACTTTTTGCCTTCTTCGTCCATCAAGTCTCCTTCCATTTCTCCTTCTTCGCCTAGTGAAAGCTCTAAAGCAAGTAGCCAGGTTGATCAGAAGAAGAAGAAACGAAAAGAGAAGAAGAAGAAGAACCTGAAAAGGACAAAGACCCCAACAACATCAGATGTTGGCTCTAAGCAACTAGTTATTGTTAATAGTACTGGGAGTTTTGATGAGGTCAACAATATTAAAATGAAGAATCCAAAACCCAAATTCCCTTACAGCCTTTGTAAGGGCGACCACTTTCTGAGGGATTGCCTTGGTCTTACCCAGGTCTTAGAAATGTGGTCCTCCACATCATCGGCCTTTGTCGGTCATGTCGATGATACCCCGTCGACTAGTGATGTTCAGGTTGGTAAGAAGAAACAAACTGTCAAGTTCCCTTGCATGTTATGTAAAGGTAATCATTACTCTCACCTTTTTCCTTGCATGGACGAGGCTTCTTCTCTTTTGGAAAAACTTCAACTTCCAAAAGGTTATCGTAAGCTTTCCTCCAACCCATCATTGGTTGATGGACTGGTCAATCCAGTTCCATCCCCGGTCATTCCGGTTGATCAGGTGGTTAATCTAGTTTCCTCCTTGATTGAACCATGAACCCAAGTAGTTGATCCAGTTCCGTCATCGATCAACCTTGCTCTTCATCAAAAGAGTGACACCAAAGTGGTCGATCTGTTTTCATCCTCAGTCGATCCCACTCTCCCATTAGAGAGTGACACCAAAGCGGTCGATCTGTTTCCACCCGTCGACCCCATTCTTCCCTTGGAGAATGAAACTTAAGTGGTCGATTCGGTTCTACCATCGGTCGATCCCATTCCTCCATTGAGGAATGTCAAAGTGACTGATCCAGTCCCTTCCTCGGTCAGTCCCACTCTTCCTCTGAAGAGTGCCAAAGTGGTCGAGCCAGTTTCACCATCGGTCGATCCCATTCCTCCGTTGAGGAATGTCAAAGTGACTGATCCAGTCCCTTCCTCGGTCAGTCCCACTCTTCCTCTGAAGAGTGCTAAAGTGGTCTATCCAAGTCCACCATTGGTTGATCCGATCCAATCATCGGTCGATCCTACTCTCCTTCTAGAGAGTAAACTCGATACTGCCCATGTTTTTCTCATTAATATAGACTCTACCGTACCGGGGGGCATTCCTCCTTCTCCTGCGAAACCCCCTCCAAGTAATGAGGCCATCCTTTTTGATTGGGGTGTGCTAACTAGACCTCATCTTCCCTCCCACATTCCTTTTCAGATTACAGTACAGGTTCGTGGTCGAGACGTTCCTCAAACGCTGATAGATGAAGGTGCGTCCATTAGTATTTTGTCTTATGTTGCTTGATATTCTTTGGGTTGTCCGCAGCTTGCACTGGTTACACAAAATCTGTTAGCTTTTAACAGAAGAACTAGTCAACCTTTAGGGATCCTTCCTCAGTTTCCTGTAACTTTGGGAGGGAAAACTGTCTTTATTGATGTCATGGTAGTACGAGACCCCTTGGATTTCACTTTACTCCTTGGGCGAGATTATGTCTATGCCATGAAAGCTATTGTATCCACTCTTTTCCGTGTGATATCTTTCCCTCACAATGGAAGAATTGTGACTATTGATCAACTTTCATTCATCGGCCCCGACTGGGTTACCTCCCTAAGTGGTTCCTATATGCAGACAGTATCGCCCTCGCTGCATGTCAATTACGTGGCGTTGTCTCCCATGACCTCAACTTTCGATGATTTGGATCCGGTAGTTGACATGGTGATCTCTTCGGTAGGATTATTGGAGCCTGATCTCCTTACTCCTATCACGACCCTCGACATGTGTTCCTTCTCGAGTGATTATCTTCCATCCAATGAAGATCTTCTGGAGGCCATGACCACGTTTTATCCATTGACATGGTACCCTTCCAGAGCATTATCCTCTTGGAAGCCATGATCCGGACAAAACCACGAGCATAGTTTCTCTTCTCTCTGACAAGCTCGTTAAAAAATGAAACAGAGGTCCTGAGTATAGTTCTTTTCCTGTGTCAAGCTCGTTAAAAAATGAAACAGTCACCTCTCTTGAACCTTCTTTTCATCCACCGTTCTCCTTTTTCTCATCTACTAGAGAAATTGGTGATGACCTCAGAGCCGACGAATGAATCGAAGGTTGGAGGACATGTCTCCAGCCTTTGATGATCTTTCTGGAGTTAAGCCACTAGCTTTCAAGCTAGGGGCATACTGAGCTTAGTCTTTGTTCTTTCTCGTGCTCGCAAATACATGAGAATGCATCCTGGTAGACTTTTATCTCTTTTTCGGACCTGTATGGATACACAAAAAAGGAACCCCCTTGAGTCTCCTTTAAGCTATTTTCAAACTCTCTAAACATGAAAAGATTGTCGAGTGATCTTGCTTCCTTTCCCTCTCGTTAAATGGTTTGAAAGGGCGTCTTTCGAGTGATAATTTATCTCTTTTTTGGTCTCGTCAGACTACTTTATGAAAAAGGAACTGAGAGAGTTCTCTTTTAAGTGTTTTTCCAAACTCTATAATCATGAAAAACCTTCGAGTTTTATGTCTTTGGACTCGCTAAACAAAACATCGACAAGCCCATATGGGATCGAACCCTTACTTCTTCCAGTTCGTTAAACAAAGGAAGAGGAACTTACCGAAGGTGAGTTTTATCGAGCATGTGTTATCCTCCTCGAGCTCGTTAAATTAAAAAGAGGTACTCGTCTATCTGGATGGGGGAAAAATTGAAAGAAGCAAGCCAAGCAGTTTTTGAGAACATTACCAAATAACTCTTAGAGTCGCCCTTGAACACGACACTTTGTCTTTGCGCACATTATAATCTGCTGAACCTCTGCACTGAGCCAATCCTTTGAGTTTCTTTCACTCCTTTGGGTCACTTGACGTAATTCACAGCGTCCACTACATCGTCAAGTTTTGGTCCATGTCATGTTTCTGCTGTTGTGCCTTAGTGTTCAAGGGAAGTATCTATCTCGAGAGTCAGCCATCTCAAATATCTTGTCTCAATACCCGTGTCAGTCCATGTTCATTTGATCTACCAATTACATCTCTATGTCTGTTTCGTGTTGTTGATGGGGGATACATCAAGGCCCTCCTTCGACGAGCCTATTCCTGTCGACTTCAACACATTATCCAGAAACTAGACTTAGAAACTAGTTAGTACTTTGGGACCTACATGCCTCAATGGCAGGCCTCCTCATGTCCAACAATGGGTTTACATCATTGACCTCTAATCGGATGATTTCACGGATGTTCAACTTCAACTCATCCATTCACATTCGTTGGAATGTACTAGAGTACCTCGGGAATCATTGGCATTAATGGTGATCTCCCTCGCGCTTGTTAACGGTTTACATCATTGACCGATAATCAAGTGGTTTCTGCCATGTTCGACATCAGAACATCTATTCACATGGTTAGATTCGTACTACATTGGGATCGGTAAGAAGACCTTGGGTTGAGTCATCACTTTGATATGTACTTTTCCCAGGTTGCGATGGAGTTTCTCTTGAACAATGACACATATACTGTTACATAGATCCACTTTGTATTGGTCATGGCTATGTCTTGTCATCTCGTAGATCCACTGTGTATTCCTTGTGGCTACGATCAGTTCATGTCATAAGAGTATAGATCCACAGTGTATTTTCAATGGCTATACCCTTTTATCAATACAATTATGGATCCGCAGTGTATTTTATGGCGGCCATATCTTGCAAGTCTTGATCACCCAAGCATAGGTATGCCTGCCTTGGGTTTGAAACATGTCATAATATTTGTTGGATGTTTGTGTGCAACTTTTGTCAGGTTCTCTGCGTCTATACCCTTGCTTGAAAGTCTACAAAGCATTTCAGTTATCAGTTTATGTCTTCTAACTTCATACTTTGGGGGGAAATCTATTACACATCGAAATTACTCACTTTGATAGTGTCGCAAGTGTCATCATTACAAAGGTCGTAGGTGTCGCATTTTGCTTACAAGTGTCGCAAGTGTCAAGGAAAGCATACTACCATGATGCCTATGTCATGCGTATAACGACATCAAGAGGACACTTGGCACATGTCAAACACTTGATTTGGAAGAGGAGGAAAGGTTAACTGGGCTCATGAACCTTTTTCCATCTGAAAACACTCAAAAAACTGAGTTTTGGAGGAGAGCGCTCCCCTATACCTCTTCTGGGAGTGCTGGCGCTCCCCCTTACACTGTCTAGGAGCGCTATAAAGATCCTTTGGCCCTTCTGGGGAGTGCTGGTGTCTTTAGGAGTGTTGGAACCCCCCTTAAGCCTACTGGGGAGCGCTATAGTGCTCTGATGGCCCTTTCGAGGGAGCGCTACCTATTCTGGGCAATAGTTAAGTTGTTGAGATGAATGGGGGAAGGATCCTTTCATTCTTGGAAGGCAGTTGGATTCGAATCCCTAGTCCAACCATGATCTTAGGGCAGATCCTCAACTGAAGGATGAAAATCCTCAACTTCCCCAAGGATATCTCAAGTGGTTAAATCCTCTCCAAGGCTATATAAGAAAGCTTTCTCATGGTGAAAGGGGATGGGAAAGGGAGAATCACACCAAACTTATGATCTTATAAGTGGTGCTAGAACAAAGATAATTTGGGAGCAAGAGACCTATGATCTCATAGGGAGCAATTAGTGAAGCTATCATCATTCGGATCGTGGATCTTTTGAGCAAGGGGTAGACAAGGAGGACTTGACAAAACTGTTGCAATCCATCTACAGCTATAAGCAATGTTTTGTCATCATTAATATAATTCGCTTGGACTGTTTCTTTCTAATTCGGGTTCAATCTCACATGAATTTGTCTCTTTAGTAGTTAGACCTATTTCAGGCTAATCTTGATAGAGTAGGAAGTGGTCGTACTTTGTTTGTCTACAGGGCTTATCAAGGAGCAAAATATCAGAGCTCAACTCGGAGCGTGCAGGGACAAACGTCAGTAAAAGGTACCTCTTTTCTCCTTCCTCCTCATACATCAGTTTATATAGATCTAAAAGGAAGTCAATGACCATGATAAGCACTTTCCGTCTTAGAGTTAAGAGTCTATCTCTTTGAGGAGATCTACCTATCCCCAGGGAGATTATCCTTCAACAACTACATACTCTTTTGGTTTATAATCTTGTAACATATTGTAAATATTTTCTTTCTACAAGATACTTGGTCCTTTTTAAGGTGTTCTTTGCATGTGAATATTTATTTCAAGAATAAGCATGATCCTTTCTCATGCATTTTATTTGTTCTTATATGTTATTTGAAATAGAGGAGTACCACCTCTTTAAAAACACAGGGGTATTTATCCTCGTGAGGTTGACTTCAAGACCGTAAGACAATCTCTTAGATCAACATTTTTGGCGACCATGCTAGGGAAAACAAAAGGTTGGTTTCATAGATCAACAATTTAATGACTTTACTTGAACCCAACCAACCCCAAATACAAATTGGATTAAGAGATCAAATAAGTATCTTACACCAGTTATGTGACCTAGCAATTACAACAACAACAAGGACCCATGCTGAACTTGAAAGAACTTGGGAATTTATTGCCCAAGAAGAAGAAAGGGAGATAGACTTGAGACAAATAAGACAATTGTGAATCTAAGAAAATATGGAATCATATACGGGTCTATTGATAAGAAGTAAAAGAAAGAATCTTGCCACTCAAGAAGTTGCCAAAAGTTCAAGATCCAAAAAAAGTGAAATTCCAATCATGGGTGAGGGAGAAGAATAAAGAAACAAAATTCCTAATGAAGAAAGAGAAAGAAATAACAAACAAAGAAATCCAAGAAGAAGGGCTAGGCCAAACCCACTCAATTTACATGGAGAACAACACACATTACCAACCCTACCTCAGGGAGTTTTACCTCTCTTTTCAGGTGATGGGATTATGGATCCAAAAAGACATATGGATCAATTTATAAGTGTTTGTGATATGCGTTTGATTGAAAATGATGATGTAATGATCAAATTCGTTTTGCAAACCTTGATAGGTCCAGCCTATGAATTGTACCTTTCCCTCCCTGCTAAATCAATTGGTCCATTTGATGATTTAGAAAGTATGTTCATGACTATGTATGCACCACCTATTGCATATCATACTCTTCTTACTCAATTTACCCTAATCCGTCTTAAAAAAGGATAAATAATCAAGGATTTTAATTTATGATTCTTTAAGACGTTGAATCAAATCCGAGAAGACCAACAACCGAATGCTCCTATCATATTTGGATGTTGTAAGAATGACATGCCTTCAAACGTGAATTATGCAATCATATCTTTGCAAATAAACGATCTAAATGAAGCAATCTAGAAGGCAATAGAAATGGAAGAATACATTTTAGAAACCAATGTTGATCCTGAAATCATGCTTGGAAAAGTCCAAATACAAATGACCAGTTTGTCCATATCACCTCAAGGAAATTTGTTTCTAGAAGTTCTAAGAATCGAGCAATTTGGGGAGGAATTCTCCAAGGGGGTCCCCCTAATGTTAGAAATGACCCTGGAGTTTCCCAAGAAACAAGACAAAATATATAGATGGCTCAGATGAGAAAACCAATTAGACATATGCATAATGCAATTACTAGACTCAAGAGAGGCGAGAATGTTATTCCACCAAATCCAAACATGAGAGATCCATTACATGATCAAAGAATAAGAAATTATAGAATTGAAGAACATAGACCAAGAGCACCTAGTGTTCCAAATCCCAATGTTGTTGTGCTAGAAGAAATTGTAGAAGAAGAAAATCTTAAAAACTTTGATCAAGAAATAGATGTTCACCAAGATCAAGTTTTGGAATTAGTACAAATGGATGAAGGTCCATCATATTTTTATATTTTTGATGAACAAGAGGATCATGAATTTTCACAAGATAATGTTGTTTATACTAGAACACAAGCAAATAAATTCAAGACAAGGGAACAACCTGAAAAAGAAAAAGCAAAATATGATGCTCCAGAAACAACAAAACAACAACCAGTTGTTAACCAAATAAAGACTCCACTGAAAATGAATTATAATCTAGTTGATGAACTAGCCAAGCTCAAAATTACTTTATTATTCATGGAGGTAGTCAAGATANAATGAAGCAATCTAGAAGGCAATAGAAATGGAAGAATACATTTTAGAAACCAATGTTGATCCTGAAATCATGCTTGGAAAAGTCCAAATACAAATGACCAGTTTGTCCATATCACCTCAAGGAAATTTGTTTCTAGAAGTTCTAAGAATCGAGCAATTTGGGGAGGAATTCTCCAAGGGGGTCCCCCTAATGTTAGAAATGACCCTGGAGTTTCCCAAGAAACAAGACAAAATATATAGATGGCTCAGATGAGAAAACCAATTAGACATATGCATAATGCAATTACTAGACTCAAGAGAGGCGAGAATGTTATTCCACCAAATCCAAACATGAGAGATCCATTACATGATCAAAGAATAAGAAATTATAGAATTGAAGAACATAGACCAAGAGCACCTAGTGTTCCAAATCCCAATGTTGTTGTGCTAGAAGAAATTGTAGAAGAAGAAAATCTTAAAAACTTTGATCAAGAAATAGATGTTCACCAAGATCAAGTTTTGGAATTAGTACAAATGGATGAAGGTCCATCATATTTTTATATTTTTGATGAACAAGAGGATCATGAATTTTCACAAGATAATGTTGTTTATACTAGAACACAAGCAAATAAATTCAAGACAAGGGAACAACCTGAAAAAGAAAAAGCAAAATATGATGCTCCAGAAACAACAAAACAACAACCAGTTGTTAACCAAATAAAGACTCCACTGAAAATGAATTATAATCTAGTTGATGAACTAGCCAAGCTCAAAATTACTTTATTATTCATGGAGGTAGTCAAGATACCTCAACAAAGAGAAAATATTTTGAAGATATTGGGTGGTACAAATTCAAGAATAGAAGCAGTTGTAATGAATACAAGGTAACAACATGATATTTCATCAGTAAGGCCGAGGGGAAAAGTCCCACCATTTTACACATCCATAGAAAAGCATTATTTCACATTACATAATTGTCTGTTGGATAGTGGAACCACTAGCAACATCATGCCACTATCAGTGATGGAATCACTTGGAATGGAATGCATGAAATACTGTGAAACTGGAGAAAGCACATATGCCATTGATTCAAGAAAAGTCCTAGCTTATGGTGAAATAAAAGATTTATGTGCATGGATAAGCACAACCCCTTATATTAAAACAATCTTTACTATCATAATGGTGGATTTGCCTCCAGCATATGGTGTTGTCTTGGGAAGATACTGGTGCTCATTAATTAGAGGATATAATGAATGATGGAAGTTGCATGATGCTTCCAAATAGAGATTGGACTATGTTTAGATTTCCTCGATAACACAAAAAGCCAATATCATTTAAGAAAAAAGATAATGAAGTAATGCAAAATTATGTCGATGATAGAATTTGAAATTAAGTTGTTTTCAATACAGAACAAGTAAGTCCATTTAAGCAAAATGAGGAAAATTGTTTCCAATGTTTATGGAAAATGCCATTTGATGGCACTTGTTCTAAGTTTGGAAGTGGAGTTGGTATTGTTTTTAAAATTCCTCAATCCGATATATATCCACGTGCTATCAGATTAAAATTCCCTTGTACCAATAATGAAGCTGAATGTGAAGCATTGATTCAAGGAATGATTCTTTCCCTTCAAGTGAAAGTAGAAAATTTGGTGGTAACTGGTGACTTAGAGTTGGTTATCAATCATATCAAGAAGAAGTACATAATAAAGAAAGAAAAATTGAAACATTATGCAAGAAGAGTATGTGAACTCATGGATTCTTTTAACTATTTCAATATCTCTTTCATTCCTCGAGAAAATAATAAAAAAGTTGCTTCGTTGGTAGTATTTGCATCTCTTTTCAATTCAAATGATTCTCATAATCAAAGTAATTTTCATGTAAAGACAATATTTTGTCCTTCAATACTTGATAATCAAGAATATTTGCAAGTTTTTAAAAATGATGAACATATTGCAAACTTCCTCACTGATAATGACTCAATGTTATCAGATGATTCATAAGAGAGCCAAAATCCTCAAAAGGAAATGGGTGATCATAATTTTTTACTTGATCCTAAGAATTATGTCAGTTTGGAATCTCTTTTTACAATAGGTGATCAAACAAATATTCTAGATCCAAAAGAAGAACCATCTATTAAGAAGGTTCAAGAAACACAAAAAATCAACATTGGCACTCTTGATTCTTCAAAGTATATAAATCTTGGTACTAGTCGCACCATTGAACAAATTGATCAATATACTAAATTGTTTAAAGAATTCTAGGACATCTTTTCTTAGAGTTATGATGACTTAGAAGAATATGAAAAATCCATATTCCAACATATTATACCACTCAAAGAAGGATCAAAACCTTTTAAGCAAAAATTGAGAATTACAAATCCCAATATAGAGCCTTTGGTGAGATAGAGTTGGAAAAAATAAAAAGGGCTAGTATAATTTTTCCAATCAGACATTCAGAATGGCTTTCAATTCATGTGGTGGTAAGAAAGAACAATGGATAAATTTTTATTTGTGTTGATTTCGGAGATCTCAATCAAACAAGCATTAAAGATAACTATCCACTCCCCAATATGGAGAAGTTGTTGCAAGAGGTCAATGGTTTTGCACTGATGTCCATGTTGGATGAATTTTCAGGATACAATCAAGTTCTCGTAGCTGAGGAGGATCGATTAAAAACTGTATTTATAACACCACGGGGAACACATGATTACGTTCGAATGCCATTTGGATTAAAGAACGCATGTGCAACATTCCAAAGATAGATGGACCATGATTTTAGAGATCTAATTGGAAAATTGATGGCAGATTACCAAGATGACTTGATAGTTCATTCAAATTTAAGAGAAATACATATCAAGCATCTCAAACAAGTCTTTGAAAGGTGTATAATATACATAATATCTTTGAATCCCAATAAGTGTTTGTTTGCCATAACAGAAGGAAATCTCTTAGGTCATATTATGAGCAAAGAAGGAATATATATTGATCAAGAGAGAGTCAATGAAATAAATGACCTAAACCCTCCTACAACAAGAAAATGAGTAAAACCTTTCTGTGGAAAAATAAACTTTGTTCAAAGGTGTGTGCTAGATTATGCTACAATTGTCAAACCAATAAATAAACAAATATTCTAGATCCAAAAGATACTTAGTCTTAAATTTTGATGGAATTCTATTGACATGTTTGGATTATCCAAAGTCTAGAGAAATACTTCAGGAATTTCATAGTGGGGTTTGTGGTGGACATTTTTTTATCAGTTGTAACAACTCACATAATCATTCGGGCTAGTTATTATTGGCCAACTATATTCAAATATGCTTATGAATTGATTCGAAAATGTATTCGATGCCAAAAAATTTCAGGAAAAATGAAGAGGGTCGCAATGCCGTTACAATCTATAACTGTAGAGAAACCATTTGCACAATGGGGCCTAGATGTGATTGGTCCAATAAATCCAAAATTGAGTAAGGGACATGCTTATATTATCACTGCAACTAACTATTTTACCAAGTGGCAAGAAGCCATTTCTTTAATAAGTGCAAACTCAGAGCAAATGATCCATTTTCTAAAAGAAAATATCACGTCCACATTTGGCATACCAGAAAAGTTCATAAATGACAATGGTTGAATATTCATTAGGTCAAAATTTACAAATTTCAATGGAGAATATGGAATCATCACGGGACTATCATCCAACTATTACACACAACTAAATGGTTTGGTTGAGTCAAAAAACAAAACATTAATTCAAATTCTCGACATTTGAAGCCAACCATAAAAACTAGCATAAGAAATTGATAGATTCACTATGGGAAAGTCGTCTTACTCTAAAGGATAGTAATGGACATTCCTCATACACCCTGGTGTATGGAAGAGAAGCAAGATTGCCATTACATTTGGAATTGAATTCCTTGGCTCTTATTGGAAGCATTAAATATGTAGAAGAACAATCACAAATGCAAAAAATATATCACGAACTTATAAAACTTGAAGAACAAATAGAACAAGCAATAATGGCGATGGAAAAAAGGAAACTATTAGAGTTTGTAGCTCGGGATGGTTCTTTCATGCTAGGGGTGTCTAGTAGTGTGGAAGAGGCCCATCTTATGTCTAGACAACGCTTGAGTTGGTGGGGACCACTCAAGTCAACTTAATATTAAATCACAAGCATTGGATGTGACTTAAGTTGCCTCAATGAGTGATTAAGTCCCCACCGTTAGATTAATATCTTGAAGAGATGATCCTAGGGCTAGGATTGCATGAGAGAAAATGATAGGGTTACAAATAACCTAGCAAGCCTCATTATCTCATTACATCAAGAAGTGAAGCAAGTCGACTAAGAAAGAAGGCACTTTCTAGGGAGGTCGAGAGCTAGGCCAAGAGGGACATGTCAAAGAGGTCGAGCTAGGGACAAAAACAAAGATAGTGAATGAAAGGGGTCGATCAAGGCTATGATATAAGACCAAGTCTGGTTTTATCAAGTAGGACAAGGAGGTCGAGCTAGGGCCAACATCAAACCCAGTCAAGAGGAGATCGAGTAGGCCAGAGGAGTATACTAAGTCAAGTCTTACTGGACAATAAGAGGAGACTAAACAGAGATAAGAAGGCCAAGACAGGGCCATTAGCAAGCTAAACCAACAAACAACAAGAAAGAAGAATCCATACGAGCAATATAGATTCCATTCAGATCATACTATAAACCAACAACGAAAACAGAGCCATACCTAGGTCTAGAAATAGTATGGACATTTTGTTTATCAGTAATTTTGCAGAAGAGTAAGGTAATTTGAGCTATATTACAACCACAATTTTGTTGTATGGTCACCCTGGGTACAACCTGTGAATGTACAGATCCGTACAGGTGGTATGATCCCTGGAAATCCATGTTGGGAAAAATATATATGTATGCACGGTCTATTATAAATAAAAGTTGCTCTGTCTATTGCCGTTTTCTAAACTTATAATTTTATTGTGTGGTTGTCTCAAGTATTATGAATACAATGGTTGTATATTAGACCTAATAATTAAATTTATTAGTTATTTTCTTCATGGTATCAGATCCAGGTTTCCAACAATCCCAAAAAGAGGTGTGAATGTGAAGTTCATATCTTGGAGATAGGTTGTGGTGGCCTAGATCTAACCATAGAAAAGAGGGCAGCCTAGATGCCAAGTTATTTTGATGTTCAAAGAGAGTTTGGGCAGAGTTTAAGGGGAGATTCTATAAGGAAAGGCATCCGCTGGAGGATTTGGAGGCTCGACCTGCTAGAAAAAGGATGGTTGCAGGTTCGTGGGAAAATCTTTGAGGGGTCACTGGTGTAATGGGCACAATAAGAGGGAAGATGTTGAGTCTAGGAGGCTCTTCCAGCAAGGATAATGGTTGTAGAAGGTGGAAAACAAACCTATCATCCTAGCCACAGTTTTGAGGCTGTTACAATCAAGGTTTTGGGATTGTTACAGTCAACCTAACAATAGATTGTGGGGTAGTTCTGAAGGCTGATATAATCAGCTTTTAGGCAGTCTTTGAAGCTGTTGTAATCAATCTCTAAGGGCTATTACAACCAACTTAGGAGCAGAATTGGGCACAAAAACCGAGTAGGGTTTCTGCAGTAGACAAGGGTTGTTCTAGTAAGTGTACCCTTGTGTTTTTGGTGTAATAAAGGGCCATTTCCCCTGGTACATGAGCCTAAATTCTGTGTAATTATTTAATGAAGAATTTAAGGACAAGGATACATGCTGAGTACGAACACTGTAAGTAGAGACAACAATAGATAAAGGTTGAGCTAGGTCCATAGCAGGAAGAAAAAAAAGAAGGAAGGAACCCAATTAGTACTAAGAAGCTCCGTACAATAGTATAGACTTTCCTTGCTAAAGAAAGGGGATTTTTGAGGAATGTCGTTCTGTTCAGTTTAAGAGGGAGCATGCCCAAGGTTGCTTCTTATTGTACTGGACTAAGAAGGGTCTCTAGAAGGAGCTAGAGTTAAGTAGAAATATGGATACAAATCTCAGATATGAGGACAGACTGTATGGTGCCTCCAACTACATGCAATGGAAGATGAGATCAATTGAGAACATGAAATTGTGAAGTATCACAGTAACCATAGCCATGAGTGTTCTATTGACATGGGGGTTCTCAATTCCGGCCAGGAGTTATCAGATGCTATGGGATCCAGGAGGGATCTCAAAGCAAAGCAACAATAGAAGCTTTCAGGGACTTAGAGGGAGACAAGAATGACATCCAACGACAGTGAGAAAGTTGGATGAACAACAGAAGGCTGCAGAAATTTATAATTTCTAACACAACAAAGGAGCAAGGTGCTCTAGTGCAGAGGAAGCGGGTTTTTGAAGTACAAGTAGCAAGAAGTTCCAACACAAGAGCATGGTGCTATGGTGTAGAGGGAGCTAGCCACTCAAGTACAGAATTAGAAAGTGGCTCCAATATAGAAGGAGAAGTTGGCACTTTCAGTGCAGGACATCCAGATCTAGACAAAGTAGGATTTCTAGATGCAGAGGGAGCAACAATAGCTCAAGATGTTGATCATGGAGAAGGTAGCTCCAATGGCAGTACCTCCCTCGCTAAGAGGGAGTGTTAGAGTTTGTAGCTCGGACAGGTTCTTCCACACTAGGGGTGTCTAGTAGTGTGGAAGAGGCCCATCTTATGTCTAGACAACACTTGAGTTGGTGGGGACCACTCAAGTCAACTTAAGATTAAATCACAACCATTGGATGTGAATTAAGTTGCCTCAATGAGTGATTAAGTCCCCATCGTTAGATTAAGATCTTGATGAGATGATCCTAGGGCCAGGATTGCATGAGAGAAAAGGCTAGGGTTACAAATAAACTAGCAAGTCTCATTATCTCATTACCTCAAGAAGTGAAGCAAGTTGACTAATAAAGAAGGCACTTCCTAGGGAGGTCGAGAGCTAGGTCAAGAGGGACCTATCAAAGAGGCCGATCTAGGGCCAAAAAAAAAACCAGTGAAGGAAAGGGGCCGAGCATGGCTGATATATAAGAACAAGTTGGGTCTTATCAAGCAAGAAAAGGAGGCCGAGCTAGGGCCAAAAACAAACCCAGTCAAGAAAAGACTGAGTAGGGAAGAGGAGTAGACTAAGTTGAGTCTTATTGGATAGAAAGAGGAGACTAAACAGAGATAAGAAGGCCAAGACAGGCCCATTAGCAAGCTGAACCAAAAGAAAACAAGAAAGAAGAATATGTATGAGCAGTACGAATTCCGTACAGATCGTACTACCAACCAACAGAGAAAACAGAGCCATACCCAGGTCTGGAAATAATATGGACATTTTTTTATCAGTAATTTTGCAGAAGAGTAAGGTAATTTGAGATATATTACAACCACAATTTTGTTGTACGGTTGCCCTGGGTACAATATGTGAATGTACGGATCTGTACAGGTGGTACAGTCCCTGCAAATCCATGGGAAAAACATATATGTATGCACAGTCTATTATAAATAAAAGTTGATCTGTCTATTGTCATTTTTTGAACTTATAATTTTATTGTGTGGTTGTCTCAAGTATTATGAATACAATGGCTATAGCTTAGACCTGATAATTAAATTTATCAGCTATTTTCTTCAGCAACAAGTGGTCAAAATATACTTTGGCAAGAGAACTACCTCAAAATATTTTCTAAAAGATCATTTGGTTCTGTTGTGGAACAAAGCAAAAGAGAAACCTTCGTTTCACATGAAGTTTGAAGCTCTCTGGATTGGTCCATATCATATTGAGAAATTCATTGGTTACAATTCATACTTATTGAAGGATATGAAAGGAATGATACAACCCTTGCCCATAAAAGTGCAATATCTTAAGCATTTCATCTGTTAAATTCCCCAAGCAAAATCTGTACATAGTATTTTTTTTACTCCTTTGTATATTCTTTATCACTCTACATTTATTTCCCTTTTCCTTTTTCTCTTCTTTTTCGACTCTATTTTCCCAATGGAAGAAGATTCTAGATTCTCAACAACCCACAGGGGGTCACTATCCCACAGTTGGAGCTGAATGTTGATCTACATTCATTGATCAATGTTAGTACATACATATCCATCCTTAGTATTTTTCCCTTGACTTTCTTTTCTCCTTGTATTTTCTTTACTTAGTCATTTTCATCTTTCAAATACGGGTTGCTGATTAAGCCACCATCAAATCCCCAGGTCCACAGATCCACGATCCCATGTAACTTTACTTAGTCAATTTTTCTTTTCATGAAGATCCCAACACTTAGTCATTTTTATGCATTGCAAGAATTTTGTTGTGGGATACCAACCCATTCTTGTCCCACAATTTCCCATGTCTCATGTGTTGTAGTCACATAACACATAAAATCACCCTTCTATCTCAACGTCCTCCAAATTGCACCCTCTACCTTTTTCATACTTAGTCATTTCTTTGAATGCAAATGTGGGACACCCATATTTTTCACTTAGCTTTTTCCCTCATGCTCATGTCCCACAACTCTCAATCTCATGTTCTACAAAATGACCCTTTCTCTTTCACAACCTACATAACGTCCTCTTCTCATACTTAGTCTATTTTCTCATTGCATATGTGAGAGTCATCCCCTTTCACCTTTTTCATTTCCCATGTCTTGTGTCATGCATCCCACAATCCTGCATTTACCATATTGCACTCTCCATTCCTCTTTTCACACTTCCATATTTAACCATTTTCCATCTTTCACGACATCACATCATGATTTCTCAATCACATTTATTCCCCCCCACCACATTAGCTGCCACTTGTATGAACACAATACCATTATTAAAGTGGAAAATATTTCGTAAAGCATTGTAATAAATTCTAAATCTAATCGTGCAAGTTGGAAACTTCGAAATAAGAACTATGGTGGTTAATACTCAAGGAAATACATGGTAAATTAATTAAAGGATTAATATGTCATGTTGTAAAAGGTTATATCGATAGTAGCACCAACTATCGATAAGAATAGAAAGTAATGTAAATTATGATAAGTAGGAGAAAGGATTTTTATTATGTAGATACACTAAATACTCTTGGACATGAAGACCACAAGTTCCAATGGTCACAAGCTTAAAAGTTATACAAGGCCCTCCCTCCCGCCGTGAATGAAACAAACCAGGTTTGGAGCTCAGGCCTAGCTTTGGTTGGCTGTCTGCCTAAAGTGACAGATTTCAAAGAGTTAGTTCTCTGGTGTATAGAAAAATTTGATACAGAAAGAAGAATAATTCAAGTTTAGGGGAAGTATCCCATTTCTTTGGCTCCTCCAGTCTTCACAAGAATGCTACAACTCCCAAAACCCACCATGCAGTTCAAAAGTGGGGAAGCCAAAAAATTTCTTAAGGAACATAAAGGAGGAGTAAATATCCTCGAGAAATATCTGTCTGACCCAAGAGCTAATACCAATGCCGCTAAGATTGAGGTAAGTTATTTAAAATACCCCTACAAAGAATTCTCTTGGCTATTGTCCCGTACAATTGGACTGGAGTCCATGAATTCTCTGTCGAAAAATATTATTTGTATTCTTCACTATGTTGTGCATGAGGATGCCCAGGTTTGTTGGGGCCGAATGATCTCAAATGAAATTTCATTTGAACTGGGTAGTTTGAAAATAACCCAAAAATTCTACATGACATCTTATTTGATATTTTCCATAAACTACTGCCACATGTTTAAAGACTTGTCGAGGGAAAGGAACGTCGACTTCAAGGTGGAACCAATCTCTGTCTGGTATCTAGCCTTATGGAGACACAAGGATCAATGTAATTTCTACTAGGTCCACAACCATTATATTTATGAATTTAAAAAATCAATCTTTGGTCCTAACTCCCAACACATCAAGATTGTCACTTGAGGCTTCCTCCTTTCTCTCAAAGAAAGTATTTTTTGAGACTACAAAATATTTCAGTGTTGTAAGATTATTCAAATTCCAAGAGAAACTCCTTTTGCTCCCTTTCTATGTATCCAACATACACTTTGTTATCAAAGTATGAAGACAATACAAGTATTGGGCACAATTCATTAATGAAAAAAGAAAAGAAAATTTCATCCCATTGTCCCGGAGAGTTGGAGAAGTTGTTGTAAAGCATATATCTCATTTGGATGAATTTGCAGGACAACTCGACCAACTTGGCCTGAAAGAAGCTGAATGTATTGAGGGTTTCGACCCTAATGATCTATTTACTACACACATTTACCTAGTGGGATATTCTTCTTATTTCACTAAGTCTGAATAAGTTAAGGAAGGAGGAGGGGACAATCAAAATCTCCCCTAGACATCAATTGATGAAGCCATGAATGATATCAAAGAGTTATCCAACACTAATGAGTGTTATCAACAAAAGAGAATTAACAAACAAAACCCCAACTCGCCTAGTGTTTCACAGAGAAGGACCCTAGCTGAAACAAAACTAAGAAGTAACAATATAGAAACAAGGAAAACACCTATCGAAAACTTAGATGATCGTGGTGACAAAGACCCTACGAAGAAAAATCTTGAAAAATCCCATGTTGTGCATACCTCTGCTAAAAGAAAGAGAGAGACCCATAAAATGGGGTTGGAAATACCTGAAATTGAAGAAATTCCCCGAGCAATGGTTGTAGATGAAGTTATTGAAGAACCCGGCTAGTCAGAACAATGAGTATTGGAAACCCAGTAAATCGTTGAAGCTCTGGTTAGCCAAGAACCAATTTTTTTTTTGAAGAATATGTAACACTTCATGACGCGACCTATAATAGAAATTCCAAAAAAAATTTAATAGAAAAAGTTAACATGAAAAATAAGAAAGTGTCTAAAAAATGGAAATTAGAAATTGGTTTCCATGGGATTGCACCTTGAAAATTTGTATAGTTTAATGAGGCAATTGGAGAAGCACTAAAATAATATGTATGTAATATTGAAAAAAAAAATTCAATTCTAAGAAAAAAAATAAAGGAGTTAGAAAAAACTCTAATTCTAAAACCATTGTTTGTCGATCCATTAATCGCAATTCAACCAACACTTACCCTAGAGGGTGTCCCAGAAAGCATCGGTAAGTTGAAAGGTTCATCCAATTCATTGTTGGCTTTGAGAAAATATGTCGGAGATGGAATTAAAAAAAGAATAGATTTAATCCATGAAATCTGGGAGCTAGCACAAATCTCATCCAATTTTTCAACAAGGATTATGTATTTTAGAGAGTATCTCCAAAAGGATCTAGAGAATGATGAAGGTTTATACAAGGAGGTTGTGGGAACATTTGCAACAAAAGTTTCAAGTTTAGGTGACACCCACAGAAGATAACATAACCTCCCCTCTAATATCCGAATGAAGCAAATTAATGCATGTGTTAGGTACTAGATGTATTATAATAAGCATAAAACATAAATATTTCAACAAATACCAGTGGAACAAAAAAATGTAGAGAACCACAACAACAAAAATGATACCTTTATTGATAGGAAGCAATGTTCAATTGCCTCTTCGAGGGGGGAACCTCCAGTAGAGCAACAATCTATTACAATAATTCTCAAGACAAGGCTTTCTCATGCATCCTACTCTTATTTATACTTATTCTATCTTCTAAAGAACATTATAGAGGAAGAACTTTCTAGTAGCGGAAGCTTTTGTTAAGTCTTCTCACATTAGACTTGTTCACATTATTAAATAGGCCGTATTAACTAATGTCAGCCTTTATAACATGGAAAATATATTATTCTACCTACGTGAGGGGTTAGGGAGGTTAGGTAACTAACATTCCCTCCCCCTTGAAGAACATCCCTATCCTCAAGGCTTGAGATGAGGAAATTGTCGTAGAATGGTGGCCAACTCCTAGGTGGCATTTTCTGGAGTTGTATCTTTCCACTAAACTAACACTTCTTTGATGGTTTACTAATGGAGACAATGCTCTCGTTGGTCCAAGACTGCTTGTGGTTGGAACCAAATGGAACCAAATAAGGGAGACTGGTTTAAGTTTGACACTTAGTTCCAATCACTTTCTTTAAGCACGAGACATGAAAAACAAGATGGAGCTTAGAATGACTAGGCATAGTTAACTGGTAGGCCACGATCCCCACTCGCTTGAGAATTGTATAAGGACCATAAAATTTTTGAGAAAGTTTTTGATAGTGTTCATCTTTGAGTGAATTCTGCTTATAAAGTTGCAGAAGAAGAAACACCTGGTCCCCTTGAACAAATTGATGTTTGGAACGACCTTGATCTGCTTGTTGCTTCATGCAATTCTGAGCCTTGACCAAATTTTCTTTGAGGGTACAGAGAATGGCCACACATAATTTAATATTGTTTTCAACCTCATGAACCTTGGAGACACTTGGGATGTATGAGAGAGCCAATGGTGGTGTTTTCCCATAGACAACTTCAAAAGAAGTCATGCGAGTAGAAATATGGTAAGATGTGTTGTACCTCCATTCAACTAGGGGTAACCACTGAGCCCACCGATTTTGTCTGTTGGATGCAAAACACTGCAAATATGTTTCCAAACACTTGTTGAAAACTTAAGTTTGGCCATCAGTATGGGGATGATCGACGATGCTAATATGCAATTGGGTTCCTTGGAGCTTGAAAAATCCTTGCCAAAAATTGTTGGTGAAAGTTGGATCTCGGTCAAAGACAATAGAATGAGGCATGCCATGGAGTTTGAATATATTATCCATAAAAAATTGAGCCACTATGGATGCGGATAAATGGTTTTGAAGAGAACAAAAACGAGCATATTTGGAAAGAAGAATGACTGCCACCATGATGACTGAGTTATCACCTGATTTAGGGAGGCCAACAATGAAATCCATAGAAATATCCCTCCAAATAGCAGGGGGAATCAGAAGCGGTTGGAGTGTGCGTAGAGCTTTGACTGTATATACCTTATTGTGTTGACATGTATCACATATAGCCACAAAGGTGTGGATGTCCTATTTCATACCGTTCCAAAAAAAAAAAAAAGGTTTGACCTGCTCATAGGTTTTGGTAAACTCTGAATGCCCAACTATGCCCAACTATGGGTGAAGCATGAATCTCATAGAGCATCATGGATTTAAGTTGTGACTATTTTCTTAAATACATACATCCTTTGTAGTGAAGCTCTTCATTGTGCCAAGAGTACCCTAGAGAAGCTTGAGAATGGTGTTGAAATTGTTGGATCAGGAGAGAAAGTTTGGGGTCTTTTAGCCATTCCTGGTGAAAAACTTGGAGCCAGTCTGGTACAATGAAGGCGAGGGAAAAGAATGACCCTTCTTCTTCATACTTCCTGGAAAGAGCGTCAACAACCAAATTTTCTTTTCCCTTCTTTTAAATGACCTCATAATCATATCCAAATAGCTTGATCATGCATTTTTGTTGCTCTTGGGATGAAATTTGTTGTTCAAGAAAATACTTGAGGCTCTGATGATAATTTTAATTTGGAAGCATTTCCCCAATAGATAAGGACGCTATAGATCCATTGAATGAAAAATAGCCAATATTTCCTTTTCATAGATTGATTATCCAAAATGTCTCTACGAGAGTTGTTTTTTAGTGAAAGCCAAAAGCCCACCATCTTTCATGAGGACTGCTCCAATTCCTTTCCCTAAATCATCACATTTCAGGACAAAAGTCTTGGTGAAGTCGAGAAGTGCTAGGATATGAGTTGTACACATAGCCTCTTTCAGGGTATGGAAGGATTGATTAGCGGCTAAAATCCGAGTGAAAGCATTCTTTTTAAGTAGAGCAGTGAGAGGTGTTCCACCTGTACGCCATCCTTTCCGAGAATATGACCCAGGTACTCCACTTATGAGGCTCCAAAGGCACATTTAGACTGTTTGAGGAAAATTTTGTGCTGAGAGGTAGATGGAGAAATTGATCCACATAGAAGAGATGGGATTTCCAAGTTTTACTATAGATTAGAATATCATCAAAGAAAACTAAGACAAAATGATGGATGAAAGGATAGAAGACATGGTTCATGATACTTTGGAAAGTAGAGGGAGAATTACACATGCCAAAGGACATGACCAAGAACTCATAGTGACCATCATGAGTTCTAAATGTAGTCTTGGGAACTTCTTCATCTTTCATACGTATCTGGTGGTAGCCAGAACCAATATCAAGTTTAGTAAAGTATTGAACACCACTTAATTCATCAATGACATGAATGTGAAATTTTTCGTTGATGGTGAGTTTGTTGAGGGTGTGAAAGTCTAGACACACACGTCAAGTGCCTTCTTTATTGAGTACAATGACCACAGGAGAAGAATACAGGATGGTACTAGGATGGATAACACCCACTTTGAGAAATTCTTGAATAATTTTCTCAATTTCATTCTTATGGGCAAAGGGATGACAATAAGGGAGAATATTTGGAGGAAGGCTACCCGAGACTAGAGGAATAGAATGATCATGAACACCACGGGAAGGGTGAAGTCCATGGGGAGTGGAAAAAATGGCTTGGTGATGGGAGATGATAGATTGGAGGTCAAGATGCACAGAGGGTGTCTCAATTGCTTGAATGGAATGGAGTTGAGCAATAATGCCCGAACAACCTTTTTTGAGGAGATTTTCCATTCAATGGGAACTGATTATCTTAGGGGAGTCTATTGTGATGCCTTGTAACTTATACTGTTGTCCCTCCTATTGGAATTGCATGGTTAATTCCTTAAAATCCATGAGTATGGGGCATAAAGTGCATAACCATTCAAAACTGAGAAAAATGTCACAATCACCCATGTCTATAGCAAACATATGAGATTTTAGGTGGCACTAAGCAATTGGTAGGCACACATTTTAACAAATCCCAACACATTTCATAGAATAGCCATTGGCAATCATGATTTGAAAATTGTTGACGACACAAATATAACAATTGATTTCCTGGGCAATGCGACAATGGATAAAATTATGGGTGCTGCCACTGTCAACAAGGATTATGACTTTCCTATGGTTAATGTAGCCCATTATCTTGAGGGTTTCGAGGGAAAATAAGTCAGTGAGGGCATGTAATGAAATCAATGGTTCAACTTCTAAAGGATCACTAGGTAGAGTAGTATCATCTGGTGGGGGTATCTCTTCCGCAAGGGAAGCTTCAACCTCCTCATAAAAAACATCCTTAGAAATGGCCCTAAAAAACTTATGTTCCTTACACTTTTGCCTTGGAAAGTATTTGTCATCACAATTGTAATAGAGACCCTTGAGTTGGTGTTCAACCATTTCTACCTGAGTTAATTTTTGGATCTTGAGAGGGGTGGCATGAGGGGAAGTATTGGTAGGTCAAGGGCAGGGAAGAAAACAAGGTTTTTGGTTCGTGGAAAAGACAACTTGTGTTTTTTTTGTGCGTTTAGTAGCTTCCAATCAAGTCTAGGGATGAGCCATGAGGATCTGGGCTTAGATTTCAACCTTTAGGCCACTAATAAAACATTCCCTGAAGAAGGCATTTGTCATGCCCTTCATTCTGAAAGCCAAGGGTTCAAAGGTGGTTATAAAGTATTATACTATGCCAGACTATTTAATTTGGTAAAATGGCCTAAAAAGTGGGTGTTGGTGTCAAAGCGTTCATAAATCTCTACAAAAACCTAGGTCCAAGCAACATACCCTTGGTGTGCATTTTTACGCCATTGCCACCATTGCCAACATTCAGGATCTAGATAGAGAACAACATAATGAAGTTTGTCCATGTTGGAGTAGGCTATTTTGGGGTTCAACGCAACAAATGAGGCAGACAACTAAAGAACAGACCAAGGAAGCAGTGCACGGTGGGAACAAAGGAAAATCAACGTGATAAAATTGTAGATTAGTGCACAAAGTCAGTTAGAATGTGGACAAGTTGAGTCCACTTAGAATTAGGGTTTTGGACTATAATGTAAGGATTTTTACCCACTTTCAAAGTATAAATATTGGTTGTATAAGGATAGGAGGGGATCTTCTGAACATGCTTAGAGTATCTTTTTGAGAACAATTATGAGTTTTGAAGCAATCAATTTTTGCTATATGATCTGAGGAGATCCAGTGATGATGAGTCGGATGGAGCGTAATTGAGGGTCAAGTCGCAAGATGTGGAGCTTGGTGCGACGTTGGTCAACCTCACCAGTACTAAAACTTATGATGTAATGTGTGTAGTTCCATATTTTGATGAAGAATAATAAGAAGCAAAATATCTTTGTGGACGTAGCCCGGGGGGTTGAACCATGGTAAAACCTATGTTAATGTGTGGAATTTTGTCTTTTATGATTTAATATGATTTTATGTTGAATGGATGAATGATACATGGAATTGTCAAAGTTAATTTATAGTGCACATGATATTTTCTAAAGAATGAATGTTAAAAGATGAATAAATGGTAGATATGAATGATGGTATGGTAGAATGGATGTTGAATTAGAAGAAGTATAAATGTTCCTAACATTCTTATGAGTTCCATCCCTTCCATGATTGCAGACACTTGGGTCATGAAATCACCCATAAGCCATCTCAGGTGAGACTGTGTTGTGCACTCAGTGCACAGTGTTGCCTTCTAGTTTACCAGAGGGGCCGATGGTTTCTAGGGTTTTGTTGGAGAACTAAGTTAGAACCCGGGGCAACCTATACATCCAAAAAATGGTTCCATTGCTGGTTGAACTCATAAAATTAGATTAGAGGGGATTTGATGAAGAGAATGCAATGGTAGAGGGGAAGTTCTGGCCATGGAACCCTACAAATCAAGAGATTGAAAGATGGTTGGAGACAAAGCAACTCGAGTTCATGTAGAAAGATAATAGAAGCTCCATGTATGGATCATGCCGGTATTTGTAGAGGTATGTGTTTACTGATTTTCATGAGGCATATTTCTATTATTTTCAAAAGTTGTTACAGGAGTGGATATTGAGGTTGAAGGATACTCATCCAACTAATTGGATAAGGCCAGTAGAGTGGACTACTGAGAACATTGCACGGTTGGAAAGGATCAACAATAAATTCACAGGCACAATGGGTTTTTGGTTAGGCAATATTACTAGAGGGTTTATTACCAAATTTGCATTCGATACAACGAAGTCTTACACTGTTGCAGAGCAAGAATTTCTGAAGGGACTAAGAGGGAGCTACATCAGGTCACTTTATACGCCGATCAAGATATTATTACATGATAAAGGTGTGATGACAATGGAGTTAGACAACTAAATCACTCTACGCGCATGGGGGAGTTGGGGGAAGCACTGAGGAAGATCTGAGATATGAAGAGGGCTATGGAGAGAGGCCAAAAGAAGGAAGCAATGGACCCCATCATGATGGATGAGGAATAGACCAGGGAAATAATAAGGAAAGCATGAGTGATGCATAACAGACGACCCTACCAGTACAAGATAAATAGTAAGAAGAGGGTAGTAGCTGAGCGAGAGGGCTTGGACATTTATGAGGAAGAGGTAGATGATCTACGTGTGACATGGAATATTGAGGAAATCTTGTGCACCACATATGGGAGGAAAACTAGTTAGAGGTCCAACGTAGAAGAAGGCTCTCCATTCCAGATCTGAATTAGTGTTGAGCCCATAACCCCATGTGAGACTAAGACAACTGAAGAAGAGGAAATGACCAGACAACAAGTTATTAGTGATAGAAGGATTTTAGTAGGACATGGGTCTAGTGGAAGTTCAAGTAGAAGCATAAGTTCAACAAGTAGCAATCAGGTATCTACACCGTGTGAAGGTGGTAGTACAACAAAATTCACAATGGCAGGACAAGATCCAACCATTCAGTTACTAGAGTTCTGTGGAGAAGGGTCGAATGGCCCAAAGAAACGTTTGTTTATCTGTGAGAATATTTGGGCAGCTAAGCAGATTACCGATGAAGATACAAAGTTTGCGCAGTTGGAAATCACATTCATAGATGACACATTATATTGGCACATGGGTATGGTAGTAAATAATCCAATGTGAGTACCTACGATTTCATAAACCAAGTGCAGAGGACCAATTCATGAATGAAATGATAGAGATTAAGTAGAAGCCAAGTGATTTAGTCTAGAAGGTTGATCAAATGTTTAAGAGGCTGAAAGGTAAGTTGAAGTACCCTATCACTGATATGCAACATAGACATTTATTTTTTAACTCTTTGTTGGCACATTTGAAGTATCATTTGAGGCAACAAAAGTTCCAAACCCAAGATCAATCCTTACAAGTAGCTTTGCAGTTAGAGGAAAATAAGTATAAGCATACAGATCCAACTGTGGAAGAGCTGAGAGCATATCTGAAGAACCTTAGACTTCAGTTAAATCAGAATAAAGGAAAGGAAAAGAGGGAGGATGTTTGGTGCACATTTTGTAGAACAAAAGGTCATCATAAGAACGAGTTCCCAATCCTTGTGCAATAATTTGGGACATGAATACCAAATCCTTTACCCCCAGAAGGAACATGGTGTGAGATATGTAGAACACATGGACTCGATCCTTATCATTGTCCCATGATGCAAAAGTATTAGACAATGCCAAAGAGTACATTTTGTAATTTTTGCAAGTCAGTTAGACACGAAGACAAGGACCACAGAACCTTGGATATAATGAAGGAAATGACACCAGACACTTATAGGGAACAGGAAAAATTAATGACAACACAACTTGCACAATAATCACAATATAACAACGTGCAATAGTTTTCCATGCCATCACAGTGTAATAATGCACAACAATTTAGATCACCACTAGAGTATAACAACGCACAATAGTGTGCAACACCACCACAATACAATAATGTGCATCCATAGTATAATCAAGCACCACAGTACAATACACCTCGTGGTGATAACCAAGGAAACATAGGAGGCTTCAGAGGAGGAGACCATGGAGGAAGAGGATTTGGAGGAGGTAGAGGACCAATAGTTTTTCACAATTGTTAGAAACCTGAACACTATGCAAGAGATTGTCCACAACCACCTGTGACATGTATGTATTGTCACGCAACAGATGATCCGAAATCAGATTCAGAAGCCTGTCAGGGCATGAAAAATGCTCAAAAATGAAAGTGCTCGGAATCCGACAAAACCAACACCATTGCGTCCGTCTCGTCTTCCTGATTCCGGTGGTATAATTTTTATGTCAAACGGAGTCCGTATGAAGAAGATATCGCATTTTGTCCGCCAAGCGAAACAAGGAAAATTTTGGATGCTGACTGTACCTGTCCATATAGTCTGTACAGGACACGTGTCAGTCCATACGATGACACGTGGCAGGTCCGTACAGGTGACATGGCAGCACCAGGGGACGACACGTGGCAGGTCCATACGACGACACATGGCAGGTCCGTACAGGACACGTGGCAGCCTCAGGCAGTGACACGTGGCAGGCAGATTTGGCGTTTTGGGCGTACGGTTGGACCAATCCCAAGGTGACATGTGTCACCACTGGAAGGGTGACATGTGGCACGGGATGACGTCAATAGTGTACGTGGTGGATGACGTCAGCATCGTATGGCAGATGACGTGGCACAGATGACTGGGACGTACGGTGCGATGACGTGGCAGGTGACGTGGGCGAATCAACGTTGAACACGTGGCATATTCTGGTTGGATGACGTGAATGAATCATCGGTCAACACGTGGCATGCATCGGTTGGATGTGAGGGTGCCACGGGGCCCAATCACGGGCTGCCACGTGGCACCCCGGGTTTTGCCAATATGGCCTATGTAAAAAATTATTGGTGTCGCCGGGGATCGAACCCGCGACCTCCTCCACTGGCAACGACTTAACAATGCCTCCGTGACCACTATGCCATACTATGAGACTTGTTATGAATGTGGGTGATAATGTATTTAATTTCGTGTGATAGTGTATACCGCGAGGGGGGTCGGGCCGGGGCTTAGCCCCGACCCGAAGTTGTATGGTAATACATGTGACCCCGTTCTATACGGAGCGCGTGTTATAACCCACGATTATTATATTATGACCATTGCCAACGGACGCGCAGGGTTTTAAACGGTTATGGCCATGGCCATATGGAAAGAACCACGAGACCGCGTGTTAATGGAGTTTGGGGCCAGCGCTAGCCCTTTGGGCTAAGCGCTTGGCCATATTAAACATCATATGACCATTTAAGGGGGGCGTGCCCAGCAAAGGGGGCCTAAGGCCCATTTATTAACTATTATATAGTTTAAAGTGGGTTTCATAACCACTTTTTGATTAATTAAACTCCTATTAATGTAATTAAGCTTATTTTGGGAGTTATTGGGCTTTTTTAGAGCCTAATTTTTGGGAGGAAGTTGGAGATGGAAAACCAACTTTCCCACTATTTAACCAAGGCCATTTTGAGGCCAAGGGGGAGCTTTTTGGACAACTTTTGGATGGTTTTGGAGAGAAGAGATGCTGAAGCAAAGCCAAGTCAAGCCAGTTTGAGGCAGGGAAGCTGTTGAGGAGGAGATGCTGTCGGACGATTTCTGAGAGCTCGGGACATCCGTTTCAGGTGCCGTAAGTTGTGCAAGATTCTAGAGATCTGGGCGAACATGACCAGATCAGTCTAGAAGCCATTCAACATTGTAAAGATGTACTATTAAGCTTTCAAAAATAAATAAAGAAGCCTCCCCCACAGAGAAAAGGCCCGGAGACGTAGGCAAGTTGTGCCGAACTCCGTTATCAACCTGTGCATTATGGTTTGTTGTTTTTCATTGCATTTCAGATCTGCAAATATGTTAATGGCTGTATAATTCATTTTCTTTTCTCACTCTTTCGTTAATTTTCCCAATGGTCAATTAATGCATGCAAATAAAAACTCAACCATAAGTCATTTCGAAAAATCCTGATGGATCAAGTGGTATCAGAGCTAATTGACGTTTGGATTTGAGTTTTGCATGTTAGCCAGGGAAGAGCACATCTCAAGGAAGAAAATGACATCTACAGGAGGACTTTCTCAAGATGAGAAGGAGTTCATAGATTCGGTGTTTGCCATGGCCGAGATGGTGAAGGTGTTGTATGAAGACTACTTGGAACGAAAGAGCACGGTTCAAGTGAAAGCTTCAAAGAACAACAAAGGA
>ML782157.1:577474-598110 GCA_009831015.1 Picea engelmannii | reverse complement strand
TCCAAAGAAAAGTGAAGATCAGCATGGAAGGTATAATGGTCATGTTTTTGTTAATTCTCCTTTTGATTATAACAAGAATAATCAAGTAAACCGGAACTTGTGGAAACTTATTCCATGTACTTACTGTCATTCACCTAAGCATTATGTTGCCAAGTGTTGGAAGAGACAAAATTTGTACAGGAAACCTATGTCGAACCAGAAGGAAAAACGACGTAAAGGCTCAAGTCCACAACAGAAGAAGGAGAAGGTTAAGCAGGTCTGGATGCCAAAAACTCGTTGTACATTTTGCAACAAGAGTGGACATCAAAAGGCTAGCTGTTGGAAGCTTAATCTAGAGCTTCGTCCAAATAAGGGCAAGAGGATTTTGCATGTACCCACGAAGGAGGAAGGATTACCAACAATGCAAGAAGAACACCGTGAAGGAAAGAAAGCAGTCACTTGGTTCTGCCAGAAGTGGATGTCTCAACTTCATTGTGTTTTGCTTCCCCTGACATAATCATCTTTCAGAGACAAAGAGAAAGTTGGGTGGCCTATCCCGAGCTTGTCGAGTGGTCAGTAACCTTTTGGGGACCAAAAGGTCTTATTGTTGGGAGGTGTGATCCGAAATCGGATTCAGAAGCCTGTCAGGGCATGAAAAATGCTCAAAAATGAAAGTGCTCAGAATTCGACGAAACCAACACCATTGCGTCCGTCTCGTCTTCCTGATTCCGATGGTATAATTTTTATGTCAAACGGAGTCCGTATGAAGAAGATATCGCATTCTGTCTGCCAAGCCAAACAGGTAAAATTTTGGATGCTGACTGTACCTGTCCGTACAGTCTGTATAGGACACGTGTCAGTCCATACGATGACACGTGGTAGGTCCGTACAGGTGACATGGCAGCACCAGGGGACGACATGTGTCAGGTCCGTACGACGACACGTGGCAGGTCCGTACAGGACACGTGGCAGCCTCAGGCAGTGACACGTGGCATGCAGATTTGGCGTTTTGGGCGTACGGTTGGACCAATCCCAAGGTGACACATGTCACCACTGGAAGGGTGACACATGGCACGTGATGACATCAACAACGTACGTGGCAGATGACGTCAGCATCGTACGACAGATGACGTGGCACAGATGAATGGGACGTACGACGCGATGATGTGGCAGGTGACGTGGGCGAATCAGCGTTGGACACATGGCATATTCTGGTTAGATGACGTGAACGAATCATCGGTCGACACGTGGCATGCATCGGTTGGATGTGAGGGTGCCATGTGGCCCAATCATGGGCTGCCACGTGGCACCCCGGGTTTTGCCAATATGGCCTATGTAAAAAATTATTGGTGTCGCCGGGGATCGAACCCGCGACCTCCTCCATTGGCAACGACTTAACAATGCCTTCGTGACCACTACGCCATACTATGAGACTTGTTATGAATGTGGGTGATAATGTATTTAATTTCGTGTGATAGTGTATACCGCGAGGGGGTCGAGCCGGGGCTTAGCCCTGACCCGAAGTTGTATGGTAATACATGTGACCCCGTTCTATACAGAGCACGCGTTATAACCCACGGTTATTATATTATGACCATTGCCAATAGACACCCAGGGTTTTAAACGGTTATGGCCGTGGCCATATGGAAAGAACCACGAGACCGCGTGTTAATGGAGTTTGGGGCCAACGTTAGCCCTTTGGGCTAAGCGCTTGGCCATATTAAACATCATATGACCATTTAAGGGGGGCGCACCCAGCAAAGGGGGCTTAAGGCATGTTTATTAACTATTATATAGTTTAAAGTGGGTTTCATAACCACTTTTTGATTAATTAAACTCCTATTAATGTAATTAAGCCTATTTTGGGAGTTATTGGGCTTTTTTAGAGCCTAATTTTTGGGAGGAAGTTGGAGATGGAAAACCAACTTTCCCACTATTTAACCAAGGCCATTTTGAGGCCAAGGGGGAGCTTTTTGGACAGCTTTTGGATGGTTTTGGAGAGCAGAGATGCTGAAGCAAAGCCAAGTCAAGCTAGTTTGAGGCAGGGAAGCTGTTGAGGAGGAGATGTTGTCGGACGATTTCTGAGAGCTCGGGACATCCGTTTCAGGTGCCGTAAGTTGTGAAAGATTCTAGAGATCTGGGAGAACATGAACAGATCAGTCTGGAAGCCATTCGGCATTGTAAATATGTACTATTAAGCTTTCGAAAAGAAATAAAGAAGCCTCCCCCACAGAGAAAAGGCCCGGAGACGTAGGCAAGTTGTGCCGAACTCCGTTATCAACCTGTGCATTATGGTTTGCTGTTTTTCATTGCATTTCAGATCTGCAAATATGTTAATGGCTGTATAATTAATTTTCTTTTCTCGCTCTTTCGCGATGTTTCCCAATGGTCAATTAATGCATGCAAATAAAAACTCAACCATAAGTCATTTCGAAAAATCCTGACGGATCAATAGACCATGAGACAGAAGAATGCCTAACATTGTTGATAAATATACAAGACAAGAGGAACCATAACACAAGATATTTTGAAGGAAAATATTGCTTCTACTCCAGGGACAAAGACAATAGATGATATACCAGTGTATGAAATGCCTCCATTATTTGATCAGACCAACAAGGAGTAGCCTACAAAAAAGGTTAGTAATTTGAGAAGCGTTTTGGTATCTTGTGTGAAATTGATGAATGATAAGTCTTATTTGCAAGTGTTACAAAATTTGTTAGAAAAGTGTAATTCTGGGGAAGGAGTAAAGACAGTAAACCGGGTCTGTAAGAAAAGAAGAACAAGTAGGGAATTCGGGTTGAATGCAAACATTGGAGATTTCAATATGGGTGATATTATATTGGACTTGGGGTTTGAAGTAAATGTTTTTCCTAAAAAGACATGGGAAGCTATGAGGGAACCTACATTGGGGTATTCACCTATTTAGTTGAAGCTAGCAAATCATCATAGAGTGGTGCCAATTGGTAGATTGAAGGGAATACTAATAGATGTAGATGGTGTGCACACCATGACAGACTTTGAAGTCATTGACATAGTGGATAACACTTCACCCTATCCAACATTGTTGGGACTGGATTGAGAATTTAATAACCAAGATATTATCAATATGAAGACTAGAAAGACGATCTTTGAATCATAAGAAACAAAGTTATTGCACCATTAGATCCCTCAAAAGGAGGAAGGTATGTGGAATCTGCGACATACATTTTTATTATAGAAGACATAAACCAATTGTATAGAACTACCGTGCATGAAGAGGATTACATCAACCCAACTACAGATAGAATGTTGAGTTGGAGGAGTATTAGTTCTTGTGCTTCAGACTTTGACACATGACCGGGGAACTAGTAGTAGTGATTACATGAATTATCTACCAAAAGATGTGCCAGAATGATGTGGGCACTAACATGGGTTGGTATAGAGGTAAGAGAACCTCTTACTTTTTATGGTCAGAATAATTTAGAATAATTTTTAAGAAAGTTTGAGGTAGAAGTTTTGGAAAATCAAAGATTGCCAACATTAGACATTGCCTTAAAAGCCACACCTACCCATTGGTGGGGTTTTCATAAAGAAAATATTAATAACTAGTTTCAGTGCAAGAGGTTATTGCGCATTAGATTTGGTGTAGAACAGGAGAACAAATTTTTGGAGAAGTATGATGGAATTGGACAACCCAAAGAACACATAGATAGATGTATAATTCAGTGGAGATTGGTACCACCAGAAGAATGGACACATCATTTTATTCACACATTAGAAGGAATTCCAAAGAAATGGTACACAAAACAAGAACAACTCAAGGAAACTGTAAATTGGGAAGAAATGTAGTGGAATTTTGTGATTACATTTACCTTTGAGCATGAAAATCCATAAACAAATACACCACTGAAGGTGGAAAGAGTCAAAATTTGTGAAGAACCTGAAGTGGAAATAGTGACATCTTATCAGAACTAGAAGAAATAGACAATCAGACAGTTGCTACACTGTTATCATGTCGCAAAAGAAAAATACCCAGCAGAGGAAAACCCGCACAACATCCAGATATTAGAAGTTGAAGGGGAGAGAGAAGTAGAAGGTCCAAAGCTATATTCAGAAGATTATGCTGCACCTTTGAATATCAAGAAGGTAAATATTGGAACAATAGAAAACCCAAAGATTTCAAGCATTGGATATTATTGGGATAATCAGACAGTAGAAAGAATCACAAAGTTACTGCGTGAGCACAATGATTTGTTTCCAATGACATTTTCAGATATGAAGGGATTAGTAGGAGAACTTGGAAAGATGAAGATCCCTTTGAAACCCGATGCTAGACCTATAAGATATAGACCTTACAGGTTGAGTCAAATGTATAAGTAGAAGGTGAAAGCATAAATTGACAAGATGTTAGAGGATGGTGTCATAGAACCTATGGAAGAATAAGAATCGATTAGTCCTATGGTAGTGCAGGGAACGAAGCAAGGGGGAATCAAGATGTGTGTAGACTTGAGGAAACTAAATGATGCTTGTTTGCATGATCCTTTCCCTACCCCATTTATAGATGAAGTTTTGGAGAATGTAGGGGGTCAAGAAGCCTACTCATTCACAGATGGGTTTTCAGGATATCATCATATTAAGATAGAACCAAAAGATCGACACAATACAACAATTGCAACAGAATGGGGATCATACTAGTATATGATTATGCCATTTGGGTTGAAGAATGCACCTGCAATTTTTTCAAGGGTAGTAGTAGCTACGTTTAAGTACTTTATTCATAAGTTTGTGGAATTTTACTTGGATGATTGGACAATCTTTAGTTTATTAAAGGATCATGTTGAAGTACTAAGATTGATGTTGGATAGATGTAGACAGTGCCAGATCTCATTGAATATTAAGAAATGTATTTTCAGCACACCTTTTGGAATCTTGTTAGGGCATGTGGTATGTAAACAAGGTCTACTGGTGGATCCTTCCAATATTGTTGTCATGGTTAATTTACCACCACCTAAGTCAGTGCGCTAGTTGAAGTGTACACTTGGTCATACAAGGTATTACATTAAGTTTATAAGGGTATATTCACAGATTACTGTGCCGATGGAGAAATTGTTGAAGAAGGACATTAAGTATCAGTGGAATGATGAATGCCAACAAAGCTTGGATATATTGAAGGAGAAAATGGTGACAACACCAATTTTAGTGTTTCTAGACTAGGCAAAGGAATTTCATGTGCACGTGGATGCATCTGCAATAGCGCTAAGAGAAGTATTAACACAACTAGGAGAAGGTGATATAGGTCACCCTATAGCAATTTCAAGCAAGAAGTTATCATATTCAAAACATAACTATAATACTATAGAAAGGGAAGGCTTAGCTATGATATATGCCTTGCAAAAATTCAGACATTATTTGTTAGGTCAACACTTTAAGATGTTCACACATCATTCTAATCTTAGATATTTAGTCAATAAGCTAGTATTGGGGGAAATAATATGTAGATGGCTACTTTTGTTTTAGGAGTTTGACTTTGAAGTTGTGGTGATGCCTGGGAGATTTAATGCAGGGACAAATCATTTGTCCAGGATAACCAATGGAGAGAACCAAACAATTTGGAAGAAAACTTTCCCGATGCTCAACTATTTTCAGTACAGATTGCCGATGAGTATTTTGATGACATTATTGAGTTTTTGAGTATAGGATTTTCCCCAAGAGAATTTAATACTACACAGAAGAAGAACTTGGTAGTTAGAGCTGCATATTATCAATTGATTGTAGGACATCTATTCAAGCTTGGTCTTGGCAACATTTTTAGGAGATGTGTTATGGAGCATGAAAGGCCTATCATTTTGGTAGAAACACATGAAGGAACAACTAGAGGAAATTATGTAGGGAAAGATACTACACATAAGGTATTGTGCACATGATTATGGTGGCCAACATTTCACAAGGATTCAAAGGAATACTGTCAGAATTGTGATGTCTGTCAGAGGGTTGGAAAGCCATCCGAGGGTGATGAGATGCCATTGAGACCTCAGGTAACTTTGCAAGTATTTGAAAAGTGGGAAGTAGACTTCGTAGGTCCAATTAATCCACCAACAAGAATATCATGGGATAGATATATTATTACTGTGAGAAAACACTTGACCAGGTCGGATGAAGCAACAACAGTGAAGGATTGTAGTGTAGAGAGTGGAACACGCTTTTTGTTTGAGCAGGTAGTCAGAAGATTTGTATGCCCTAGAATTCTGATGAGTGATCAAGGGACTCATTTTATTAATAGTATTATCCAGGAAATGCTTGAAGAGATACATCATCAGAAGAGCACTCCATATCACTCTCAAACCAATGGAACAATGGAAGCATTTAACAAGATTTTGGAGAATGACTTAACAAATATTTTTGATGTAAACAAGGATGACTAGGATATGAAGGTACCAACAATGTTATGGGCTTATAGAACTACATGCAAGAAGCTAACAGGGAAAACACCTTTCAGGTTGGTGTATGGACATGAAATAGTAGTTCCCTTGGTGTATTTGATACCTAGTATGTGCATTGCAACTATTAAAAACATGACAGAAAGGGGCACATTGCAAGAAAGATTAGCTCAACTCATGGAATTAGAAGAAGACATGATCATAGTCAGTTTCCACCAGGAGTTACAGAAAGCAAAGGATAAATCCTGGAATGACAAACATATTAAGAATAAGAACTTCAAGGTGTGAGATATAGTTCTCCTCTATGAAAGTAAATACTTGTAGCACCCATGGAAGCTCATAATGCATTGGCTAGGGCCATATGAGATAAAGTCTATCAAAGATGGAGGTGTTGTGCAACTGCAAGATTTAGCAGGAAAGGAAATTCAAGGTTTTGTGAATGGTAGTCTACTAAAACTGTATAGGGGAATTCAACCCACTAACCCTCAGTAATTGTAGCACAGAAAGTAGACTTGTACATATTGTAAATAGTAGGATTTACAAGAAGAAAAATAAGAAAAAAGTGGAAAAAAGAAAAAAAGCCAAAAGGAAGTAGGTAGAGGAATAAGTGATAGACAGATAGTTGAAGGATACAACATGCAACAAAATACAGAAAGAGGTATGATAGAACCTAAAGTGAGTCAGATATAATTCAAGACATCGTGCGATAGAAAAAGAAAACACAGTGCGACGAGACAGGGAATGACCAGAAAAATAAAAAATGTGGTAAAGTGGGATACATAAAAGTGGAATATGACAAAGCATTAATGACATGCCTTATAAAAGCATGAAACTTGCAAGGAAAGCCTCATTGTGAATTAGAGTGAATGAGAGCTAAGAAGAGGAAGCTGAACAAACACATAGAGCGACCAGTTATCTCTGAAGGTTTCAACATCGATTCAGAGCACCATGGTCAAGAATTTGTAGTATGGAGCCACCAAAGGTTGGAGAACCCAACCAAATGTTAAGGAGGAACCACAACAATACAATATCACCACAGACACAATAAACAGAAGTGAAAAACCTTAGTGTACAGGCATGAGTCGTGGACGTGGACATGATTCCATCATTGGAACTAGTTAGCCCAACACCGGTCGAAGAATAGGAGTCAGAGAAGATGGATGTAGACTCAACGATGGAAGAGAAGAACCCCACTACACAATAGCTGGGTCTGGGAGCACCACAATAAAGAAATGGGGAGGATGAGGAAAAAAAAGAGTCTGACAAGCCTAGGACAGAGACCAAGCCAACACAGGAAACAGTCATAGAGACAATGCCACAAAAATAGGAACAAGTGCAAGTAGAATATGTTATAGGTGAGCCATAGTAAAATGTAGAGTTATAAGAGGATGCACGTGAGGAAGCAAGGCCATCCACTATGATGGGAAAGGGCAAGGGGAAACAATCGGTGCAGAGATCGCCGCACAAATAGCTAGAAGTCGCGATAGCATTACCGTGCATTCCAGAAGGAGTGACAATTATACCTAATATTCTAGGATATGACAAAAAATAGAGGTATTAAGACCATGATGTAGTTGACAGAGATAAATTCCCAAAATTTGAGCCACAGGTATACATTGAAAGCAAAGGGATCAGTGCGATAGGAGTCCCAAAACTTGAACCAAAACAATGGATAACAACTTTATACAACACGGGGATAATGAATTTAATGGAGATCCAACATTTTGGACATGAATAACCACGTCAAAAAATTGTTGGAATTAGTACATGGGGGAATTTTGTGGCTGGATAGGCCAGTCTCAATAGATGTTGATTTGATTTCACAGATCACAGGTCTTCCAACTGACGGTGAGATGCTTGAGCAATATTTGGACGATAAAACTAAGGACAAGAGCTTGCTAGAGGAAATGAAGAAAACATATGGAAGAGTGAGAGGGCCCAGGAGAATTGTGATTAATTGGATCAGTGAACCTGTGACAAGGCTAGAAATGCAGTTAATGCAATGCAAATTTCTAAGGAAGTGTTGCAAGGAAGAGGCACCGACAAGGGTAATCGTAGCAGTCACATAGTGCATGAAGGGAAATTTACTGAGTAGGAGTCCATATCTATTGAAATTGTTTCTAGATGATTGCAAAGACGCCCAAGACTTGAGTACATAGTTCCATTATTCATGGCTGGTCATACTTATCGCGTTGGTAGGATGGAGACACCCCAAATACAACACATTTTGTTTAAGGATAGGAAAGTACCACACTACACAATATGCAACATTGTGGCACACTTCAACTACAAAAGAGAGGAAGGACAACTCAAGAATATTTGCAATGTATTTGGAAGATATATAGGGAAATCTAGCATAGACATGGAGAATCCCACCATAAGCGGTGGAGGAGCACAAGGATACAACAAAGTTTCAGGTCTCAAGGAATAATGTATGGATTCACACCAAAAGGGAGCTAAAGAAGAACTGCCTACAGATGAGATATTGCGTCACTAGTGAGGAATTCCAATGGGCCATGAAAGACTAGCCAGAAGAGTGGAGAGTACCAACGACATCAAAGAAAATCCAAAAAGGAAAACATGCAGAGCAAGCTGGCACGTCGCATGAAACCAGTAGTCCGACAATAAACACTATAAAAGATGTCGAGGGTGCAAAATATGTTGAAGGGAGCGCAACAATGAAGAAACCAAGACTACATAAAACTATTCCAAAGCCACTTGCGCACGAGAAAGATCGCACCAGAGCCACTAACGAAGGAGCACAATCAAAGAAGAAAACTAATGGAAGCACATAGAAGGAAACAACTGTTCCTGTGCAAGAGGAACAAGGAGGAGGAGACATCCAAGATACAAAGATACCTACAACTTCAAGGAAGACAGAGACTTGCCACATAAGAGAACTGTGCTACAGACAGGGGAACAAAGGAAAAAGATGAAGTCACACAAAGATGTCCCATAATTCACCATTATATAAGATGATGTTGAGATGGTGGCAGAGAAAGTACAAGATCGTGTAGCAGAGTCACTGGAAGACACAAAGAAGAAAATAGAGCAGATCATACAAAAATTGTCAGAAGTAAATGAAACTTTGGTGCAACCACGACTGAGCACAATATAGCAGAAATAAAAGGCACAACTGAAACATATTGTTCAAGAGAAGATAGTCCCAGCGTAGGAAACGTTCCAAATCATAGTGTCAGGGAATGAGACTTTTTATATACTCAAGATATGCTATAGTCAGAAGAGCAGACAACACAGAAAAAACTAAAGGATATTGATGCAGGAGCATCACCATCAACAATTAAAGAGGCCAGGTGGAGGAAAACTCAGCACCCAATGCAGAGATTTCAAATTGTTTTTGAATTCCAAGGAGGACACGTTTTTCTGTTTTGAAAGGTTTGTAATTTAAATCTTTTAAATGTTTTGAGGCTTGAGCCATCACATAAGGCCGCCAAGGATTGTAATCGTTTTAATTATCAGATAAGGTTGTACAGATACTGAGTATCGACTCATATCTGAATGTAATTGCCATTCAATGTAATAGTCCTTAGTAGATGAATGTATTAACTATGATAGGATAGCTCTGAGGTAGTTTGGAGGGAAGGCTCGAGAAGCCCCTCGATGTATAAATGTATGTATTATATGCCCAAATGAGGCTACTAAATTTTATTGTTATTGATGTTGAGAGAGCTGTTGAAGCTTATGAAGAGTTGCAAAGAGATGTATGAGTCCTTGTACATATTTTACATAATGAATGCAAGCATAGAGGTTTGATTCCAAATGCATGGTGTTGTGTTCATCTGAATTATTTAAGTACACGTGATCTTTCTTTATGTTCTTTGTGTTTTATCTATTTATGTATCTTTTATGCATGAATATGTTTTTCATGGTTAAGTGTGGAAACCTTTGATATTTCTGTAAGTTTCATTTGTTTCTATTATGATATTTCTGGTGCAAGGAGTGCATAGTGCCCACAAGGAGTGCGTAGGCCGAGTCAAGATATAATCAGAAGCTCAGAAGAGATAACTTGAATTTACAGTGGAAGTGAAAGGAGTGCATAGTTGTTCAGTTGAAGTGCAGAGAGTGAATAGTTGCTCAGTGAAGACAAAAGACTGGAGAAGACCCGTGCAAGGAGTGCATCGACAAACACTTTGTTTAAGTGTTGAATAAGTCTCAGAGGAGACAAACGTAAGGAGTTCATAAAGGAGATTTTTTTTCAAAAATATCTAAGTCCAAAACTTCTTAGAAGTTCAAAGGCTGTAAGGAGTACGCCAGAGGTCTATAAACCTTGGAGTAACAAAGCTCAGAAGAGATAGCGAGCACAAGAGTTCTGCAAGAGGGACTTAGAAAATTTCTAAGTTGAAATCTTTAAAGTGCCAAAGGAGTGCATAGGAGGGTGCCAGAGATCCTATTTATCTTGTGTAGTCAAGCTCAAGAAGGATAACCGTCAGAATCCTTAAGGAGGAGAGTATTCATTGTTTTAAAAGTCAAATGACTCAGATCTGTTCTGAAGGATCCAGGGTATTTTGTCACCCTTAGATCTGGGGAAGTAGCATGAGGTTTAACCCTGTAAGTCTTTAAGACTTCATGCATTCAGAGAAGTAGTGGATCAATTTTAAAGGAGGATGTTAGAAAAACAGGACCGCGGAGCAATAAAATAAAACAAATGCAGAAACAAAACATAGAAGATACACAATACAAGAGAGACACAGATTTACGTGGTTCACCTAGTGTGGGCTACGTCCACCAGAGAAATTACTAGGTCCTTCCTTTATTATTATCCAACAAATGAAGGGATACAACCTACAACAAAACCCGCTGTAACTTACTCTTCTTTCTCTCACAGTCTCCTCTCTCAGAATACAATATTCGCCATCAACCATAGCCGCAATACATTTCCCTCATAAAAGAGGGTTGCCTTCTAGGGCAAAAAACCCTAACATAATCTCTACCGTTAGATCTGCGACCTTATAATGAACGGTCCAGATTTACAATAAAATTACAATATACATTTACAAGGCAATTTTTCCTTCAGGGGCTTCACCCCAAAACCCCCATCGGGGGATGCTGCCCCCAAACCCCCGATGGGGGCTTGCTTGCCTCCAGACCCGCCATCCAGGGGGATAGCCCCCCTGGACCCCGCAGAGGGGGTACCCCTCCTCTACACTCCCCCCCGTGGAAGAGTGTACATACTTCTGGGGTGTAAATACTTCATGGGGTATACACACAGTTGAAAGAATGGACCTCTGAATCAAGAAGATAATCAGGCTCCACAACTGACAGAGGAGTTATCGAGGATCAAAGATCTACAGTCAAGATCCCTTCAAGAGAGTGCAGGAGAGTGGAAAACCATTGGATCATGAGGAGTTGCATGAGGTTTAATCGATGATGTCCTTCATACTTCATGCATTCAAAATATTTGGCTTGTGGAGAAGTCGAGACCCCCAAAGTCCTGAAGTTCAGAGTGAATCATGGACGTCCAAAATTCAAGGACACATGTCAACAAATTGTGTACTCCAGTGGAATAGGAATTCAGAAGAATTTAGGAGTGGAGGACCCCTGAAGTCTCGAAGACCCAGAGTTCATCTGGGCCATCCATTGGAGAGGACACGCGCCAACAGATTAGAAGATCTAGATGATAAATATTTTAGGAGAATAGAAGGAAGCAGATTTGATCTGGACCATTGATTCCAGGGAGGACACGTGGCAGCAGATCCGGAGGTCCGACATTCCAGAGGAAATAGAGCAGTTTTGTGAAGGCTCATGGAGGCCCGAAGGATGGAATCAATCGTAACCGTCCATTGGAGGGGAATGTGTGGTGCAAGATCCCACAGTTCGGGGATGTGGCACTTCGGTGAAATCTGTGTCGTTGTGTAGACAGGGAGAAAATCCTTGAAGTCCCGAATGCATCCTAGCTGTTGATCAAGAAGGGGACACATGGAGGAAGGATAACTCATTCAACATTTCAACTTCAAGGACTATGATAAGTTTGTCTTTTGATGACAAAATAAAATCGCCGAAGCCTGAAGGGAATAGATCAGGATCGTCCATCCATCGGTGCCTGAGGACTGTCGATCTGAGACTCGACGTAATTGCCTTTTCGTAGATCCGAGAGAATTGGGGAAAAGGCATTATAAGAAAATTACCGAAGCCTAGAAACGTAATCTGAGCCGTCCATATCGATGCTCATTGTGGACCATTGATCTAGTCGCTTAATGTTCTACAGTTCACAAAATTTGTGTTGGGAGATAAGAGGATAGAAATGTCCCACAGTCCTGAAACTTTCAAGGATTGTAGTTTAGCCCATGGGTTTGGTCCTTGGTCTCCGGGGAGGCTTTGACAATGCTCAGGGACTTTCGAAAAGGAGAATTTACATTTGGGAAGAAAGGTTTTAAGGACCCATGTATTGATATTTTGGGCTCGAAGGGAGCCGGTGAGCTATTTTCATCTCCCGACTAGAACGATCCTAGATCGAGAGGTCGAGCGAACCCTGGGTGAGGGAGGGGGTCTACATCAAGTGGTATCAGATCCATAATTAAGCTCTGTAAGAGAAGAAGACAACTTGGAACCATGCCACCAAGAAGATGCAGGGACATACCTATAGCAAATCCAGCCATGGAAGAATAAATGAGGCAAATCCATGCAAGATTGGATGCCATGGAGACAACACATAGAAGAGAACCTAATTCTGGTGACATCAGTGAAGTTGAGAGTCAAGAAGTGGAAGCTGAAGAAGCTGCAGAAGGAGACGTTGCAGAGGAATGCTTTTTGAAAGTTGTTGTAAAAATGGGAGCCAGATAAAAAATGGAAATCATGATGTATGAAGGCAACTTGGATGTTGAAGAGTTGCTGGATTGGATAAGAGCCTTATACAAGTACTTCAATTATGAAGAGATCGAAGATGAAAAGAAGGTGAAGCATGATGTTACCAGACTAAAGGGACATGCAATGCTATGGTGGGATGAATTGCAAGATGACAAAAGGCACAAAGGTAAGCAAACTATCAAGAATTGGGATAGGATGGTAGCTAAATTGAAAGCTAAGTTCATACCCAAAGACTATTAGATCAATTTGTTCAGGAGATTGTATAACTTGAGACAGAAGGGATTATCAGTGAAATAATACACTGAGGATTTTTACAGATTGAACATCAGAGGAGAACATCGAGAGAGTGATGAGGAAAAGGTTTCCAGGTATATTAATGGCCTGAGATATGAAATCCAAGAGGAAATAAATATGATGACAATGAGAACGGTGGAATATGCTTATCAGTCAACACTAAAAGCAGAGGATAATTTGGCCAGGAACCAAAGCCAACGAAACAAAGGAAAGAGTCCAAGCAGAGGCAAGGGAATTGTTTGAGAGAAGTTCTAGAAACCCAAACCTGTAGTAGGAAAGTATCACAATCATTCAAAAAGAGGAGGAAGTTACAGAGGTGGACAACATGGTGGAAGAAACTCTTTTTCTTGAGGAAGAGGAAGAGACAAATGAGGAGAAGTGAAATGCTATGCCTGTGGAAAGATAGGCATATGTCTTGGGAATGTCTTGAGAGGAAGAAGAAAGAAGGAGGTGGATAAGCTCACATTTCCAAAGATCAAAGAAGGAATGTTGAGGCAGAAGCAACGAAAGATGGGAAATCCATCATGATGAGGAAAGTCCTCTTAAAACTAGAGAAAGAAGCAAAATAGCAAGTTCAGATAAACAATATGTTCAGGACTGCTTACAAGACCAAATACATGGTATGCAAAGTGATCATACACAATGGGAGCATTGATAACTTGGTATCCACAGAAATGGTGGAAAAGCTAGAGCTGGAGACAACTACACATTCGAACCCATACAAGGTATAATGGCTGTAGAATTGACACCAAGTCATGGTAAGTCGACAGTGCAATGTTGAATTTAAGATAGGAGGTGATACAGATGAGATTCCGTGTGATGTGATACCCATGGACGTTTGTCATGTTATGTTGGGAAGACCATGGCAATTTGACAAAAATGTCATACATGATGGGAGAAAAAATACTTACACCCTTGAGAAGAATATTCATACACATATGTTGTTGCCAATGGAGGATAAGAAAGTGAAGGAAGAAGCTAGCCCAAGCATACTTCTCATGAGTGGGAAGGAACTCTTGAATGAAGTCAAGAAGGAACAAGAGATGCAATTTGCTGTGGTGAGAAATCCCAGAGTCATCCTTACAAATACTTCCGTTGATGATCTACCTGTAGAGATTCAAGAATTGTTGGATAATTTTGCTGATATTGTGGTGGATGAGTTACCTCTCTCTTTGCCACCCCTTAGGAGTATTAGCCATCACATTGAACTTATTTAAGGAGAAAGTTTTCCAAACAAGGCGGCATATAGGTTGAGACCTCAAGAAAATGAAGAGGTCAAGAATCAAGTCCAAGAGTTGTTAGATAAGGTTTTGGTCAGAGAAAGTTTGAGTCCATGCGCAGTACCGACTGTGTTGAGTCCAAAGAAAGATGGAGGCTGGAGAATGTGCACAGATTCTAGAGCCATCAACAAGATTACCATCAGGTATAGATTCCCTTTACCCATAATGGATTATTTGATGGATTGCTTGAGTGGAGAAAATTATTTTTTCCAAGATAGACTTGAAGGGTGGCTATCATCATATAAGAATGAGAGAAGGATATGAATGGAGAACAACATTCAAGACAAATGAAGGGTTGTATGAATGGCTTGTTATTCCATTTGGATTAACAAATTCCCTAATCAAATTCACGATATTGATGAATGAAGTACTCAAAGACTTCATAGGTAAGTTTGTAATTGTGTATTTAGATGATATTCTTGTCTTCAGTAAAACTGAAGAAGAGCACTTAAGGCATTTGACATTAGTGATGAGGAGGTTGCAACAGGAGAAGCTGTTGATAAATCTGAAGAAATGTTCTTTCATGAAGACATAACTCATATAATTAAGTTTTGTGATCTCTTCAAATGAATTGAAGATGGATCCAGAGAAGGTGAGAGTAATCAAAGAATGGCCTTCTCCAAGAAGCATATTTGAG
The DNA here is from genome assembly GCA_009831015.1 of Picea engelmannii. Lineage (NCBI taxonomy): Eukaryota > Viridiplantae > Streptophyta > Pinopsida > Pinales > Pinaceae > Picea > Picea engelmannii. The sequence goes on along the minus strand of ML782157.1, from coordinate 582,676 downwards.
GTGAGAAGCTTCTATGCATTAACAAGTTTTTACAGAAAATTCATCAGGAATTTCAGTGGCATTTGTGCACCTATGATGGACACCATAAAGAAAAAGCACAAGTCTTTTAATTGGACAACAGAAGCCAAAAAAAACTTCAGAGTATTAAAGGAGAAGATAACAGAACAACCTATTCTGGTTCTTCTAGATTTCAAGAAGATATTTCGAGTGAGGTGTGATGCAAGTGGAGTAGCTATTGGTGCAATCTTGAGGCAAGACAATAAGCTTGTTGCTTATTTCAGTGAGAAGCTGAATGACACTAAGAGAAAATATTCAACATATGATAAAGAGTTTTATGCTATAATACAAGCTCTGAAAAAGTGGAGGCACTATCTCATTCCAAAGGAGTTTGTCTTGTACAATGATAATCAAGCTTTACAATTCATAACTAGAGAGGATAATTTGAACCAAAGACATGCCAAATGGGTAGAATTCATGTGGAATTTTACTTTTTATTTATTGAGCACATTAGTGGTAGCACTAAAATAGTTGTTGATGCTTTGAGTAGGAGATGTCTGATTATGTAGGAATTTCAAGTGGAGAACTTAGGGTTTGAACACCTTATGGAAATGTATAGTGAAGATCCAGATTTTAAAGAGGCTTATGAAGCATGCGAGAACCCTTTATTAAGGGACAAAAGTAAGTGGATATAGTATCTAATTCAAGATGGACTGTTGTTCAAAAGAAGCCAAATCTATATTCCAAAATGCTAAATGAGAGACAACCTGTTGAAAGAAAAACACAATGGAGGATTGGTTGGACATTTCAACCATGACAAGACTTATGCACAATTGAGTTCTTCATACCATTGGCTAGGCATGAGATCCAATGTAAAGAAATTTGTGGACAGATGTAGAGTTTCCCAGTATGAAAAATGGAAGCAACATAACACTGGTCTATATCATCCATTGCCTATTCCAGACAAGCCACGGGAGGCCATAAGCATGGATTTTGTGTTGGGATTGCCAAGAACCCAGAGGGGGAGTGATTCCATATTTTTTGTGGTTGATAGATTTTTAAAGATGGCACACTTCATACCATGCCAAAAAACTAGCGATGCTACACACATAGATAATTTATTTTTCAAGGAAGTTGTGATATTGCATGGTTTGCCCAGGAGTATAGTTTCAGACAGAGATACCAAATTCGTGGGACACTTTTGGAGAACCCTATGGAAAAGGCCGGGGACAAATTTTTCCTTCAGTTTAGCACATCACCCTCAGAAATATTGACAGACTGAGGTGGTAAAAAGAAGCTTAGGGAATTTGCTGAGAAGTTTGGTCACTGAACATCATAACCAGTGGGATCAAATTATGCCTCAGGCAGAGTTTGCTTATAATGACTCTCCAAACATAAGCACTGGAAAAAGTCCATTTCAAATAATGTATGGAATGCATTCAAGAGGAATTTCAGAGCTAATGGATTTGAAACATGATGAGTTCAAAAGTGCAGGAGTAGAAGACTTCATTGTAGAGATGCATAAGCTTCATGATCAAATAAAGAGACAACTGCAGGATAACGGTTAGAAATATAAAAGCCAAGTTGATTAGAAAAAGAGAAAGTTTCATTTTGAAGTTGGAGATCAAGTTTTAGAACACCTGAGGAAAGAGAGGTTCCCAAGGGGAACATATAATAAATTAAAGATGAAGAAAATAGGACCATGTAAGATCCTCATAAAGTTTGATGCAAATGCATATGAGATTGAGCTGCTAGAGGATGTGGGAATATCACCCATATTCAATGTTGAAGACCTGTACCCTTACAGGATGGATGATACAGGAGGATCAAATGATCAAAAGGAGATTCAGTGGGAGAAGTAGATGCAAACAACAAAAAATCCACAAATAGAGAAGATCATAGATCAGAGGATTGGTAAGAAGACCGGAAGAAAGATTGATTTTGAGTACCTGGTTAAGTGGAAGGGTCACCCAACAGAGGATATTAGTTGGGTAAATGAATATGACATTCAGAAACATGGAAAAATAGTGAAGGAGCTCATGGAAAAGAGTCCATGAATTTTTGGCCAGAGGAGTATGATGCAGGAGCATCACCATCAAGAATTAAAGAGGCTAGGTGGAGGACAAATCAACACCCAACGCGCAGATTTCAAATTGTTTTTGAATTCCAAGGAGGGCATGTTTTTCTGTTTTGAAAGGATTGTAATTTATAGCTTTTAAATGTTTTGAGGCTTGAGCCATCACATAAGGTCGCCAAGGATTGTAATCATTTTAATTATCAGATAAGGTTGTACAGATACTGAGTATTGACTCATATATGAATGTAATTTCCATTCAATGTAATAGTCCTTAGTAGATTAATGTATTAACTATGATAGGATAACTTTGAGGTAGTCTGGAGGGAAGGCTTGGGAAGCCCCTCGATGTATAAAGATATGTATTGTATGCCCAAATGAGGCTACTGAATGTTATTGTTATTGATGCTGAGAGAGTTGTTGAAGCTTATGAAGATTTGCAGAGAGCCGTACGAGTCCATGTACATATTTTACTGAATGAATACAAGCAGAGAGGTTTGATTCCAAATGCATGGTGTTGTGTTCATTTGATTCCAAATGCAAAGACTAGAGAAGACCCATGCAAGGATTGCATCAGGAAAACACTTTGTTTAAGTGTTGAAGAAGTCTCCAAGGAGACAAAGGCAAGGAGTACTTAAAGGCAATTTTCTTCAAAAATATCTAGTTTCAAAACTTATCTGAAGTTCAAAGGCTGCAAGGAGTGCGCTAGAGGTCTATAAACCTCAGAGGAACAAAGGTTAGTAGAGATAGAAAGCACAAGAGTTTCACAGGAGGGACTTAGAAAATTTCTAAGTCGAAAGCTTTAAAGTGCCAGAGGAGTGCACAGGAGGGTGCCAGAGATCCTATTTATCTTGTGCAGTCAAGCTCAGGAAGGATAGCATTCAGAATCCTTAAGGAGGAGAGGATTCGTTGTTTTAAAAGTTGAACGACTAAGATCTGTTCAGAAGGATCCAGGGTCTTTTGTCACCCTTAGATCTAGAGAAGGAGTGCAAGGTTTGACCCTGTAATTCTTTAAGATTTCAGACATTCATAGAATTTGTGGATCAAGTTTAAAGGAGGAGTTATCGAGGATCGAAGATATACGACCAAGATCCATTCAGAAGGTTGCAAGAGAGTGGAAAGTCGTTGGATCAAGAGGATTTGCGCAATGTTTAATCGACGAATTCCTTCAGACTTCACACATTCAAAATATTTAGTTTGTGGAGAAGTCAGGGCCCTTGAAGTCTCGAAGACTGGAGAGAATTGTGGCCATCCAAAATCGAACGAAACATGTTAGCAGATCATGTACTCCGGTGGACTAGCACTTCAGAAGAATTTGGGAGTGGAGGACCCTCGAAGTCCCAAAGACCCAGAGTTCATATGGGCAGTCCATTGGAGAGGAAACACACCAATAGATTAGAAGATCCAGAGGATAGATAGTTTGGGAGAATAGAAGGAAGCAGAGTTGATCTGGACCATTGATTCCTAGGAGGACATGTGGTAGCAGATACAAAGGTCTGACACTCCGGAGGAAATAAAGCAGTGTTGTGAAGGCTCGAATGCTAGAGTCAATCCTAACCGTCCATTGGAGGGGGACGCATGGTGCAAGATCCCATAGTTTGGGGATGTGGCACTTCAACGAAATCTATGTTGTTGTGTAGACAAGAAGAAAATTATCGAAGTCTCGAAGGCATCCTAGCCATTTGTTAGGCGGAAATATTGTCGTTTAATTCCGTTGTAGTACTTGCCCAACTATTTAATTTGTCAATTCGAGGTTCGTAGGCTTACGAAGCACACACACTATATATGAAAGACTGAAGTGGAAGTAATCTAATCTAAATTGATGAAATGAAATTAATCTAGGAAAGCATTTGAAAGACTAACTAGGAAAGTAGGAAATTCCATAAGGGAAAAACAATACAACATGTGAAGAGTTGAATGACAAATGACATATGTGAGCTCACACAATAAATCGATCTCAAATTATATTACAAGAGTCAAATGACAAAGCATGAAAGAATAACAATGGAAGAATCAAAGCTAAGAATCAAAGTTAAGAATCCCCTTCTCCCAATTACAAGACTAAATTATGAATTACATGATCAATTATGAATAACATCCCCTTTGTGAATTACATGATGACCCTCATGAAGAGAGAACACTCTCTTATATAAATGAGTGTAATAATTACAGATCTACTATTCTCTCAACTTATTCCTTCAAATCTTCCACAAATATCTTGGATAAGATATGCCATCAAAATCTCCATGATCTTCTCCTTTGAATATGCTTGAATGATTATCTTCAAATCTCTTTCAAATCTTCAAAGTTGTAATTCGAATTTGAGGATAGGTGGTGAATTTTGACTTTGTTGAAATCTTCAAATATGCTTGCACACATCATCAAACTCATCCAACCTTGATATATAATGAAAACATGTCATTTTTCTAATATTTAATCATAAATTCACTTATAATACTAAAATGAATAAAGTGGAAAATAATAAGATGAAACCCAAATGTATGTATGGAAATGGTATGATAAAAGGTTAATGGGACGATGAAATGTAAGGAATAGTGAAGGAAAAGGTGGATGAAAATACGACATTTCTAAGGCCCAACATACCCGCCAACTCAACTTGTCGCATGTCCTCATGTAACCATGCATGGATCTTCTTAAGAACTTTTGGCATTTAAACTATGGCTTTGATTGATGATGTATTTTTAATAAGGAATATTTCTAGGATTTGAAATACAGGAGTAGCAGCATGTAAAATACATGTGTAACATCATGTAATACATGTGTAACAACATGTGAAATATGTGTAACAACATGTGAAATTTTCTTATGGTTGGTTCTTGTGTGACAACCATGAATACAAAAGATGTTGGTTCTTGTGTTAACACCATTCATTTCACTTATTTATTTTCTTTCTGCAATAATTTATCCATATACTCACTGTAAATAATAAGCTATCGATGTGCATAAGAAAACATCATTGTGTATAAGAAAGCCTTTTCTTTATCTTTATGAATCATGGCAACATGTGTATCAATCGAAATGCAACAAAGTGTCGTTGGAAAAGTAATTTGGTAAACAGGTAATGAGTTGAAAAGTGGAGTGATAATAGTGGAAAAATGGAATACTAGTAG
>ML782157.1:562320-577396 GCA_009831015.1 Picea engelmannii | reverse complement strand
AACTTAGTGTAGGTCATGGAAGGAAAGAGAGCACGGCGAGGAAATTTTCAAAAATATTCAAGTTGACATATAAGGAATTGTGTGATTAAAGCTTTGAAAAGAACACACCTCCACTTACCCAAAAAGTAGATGTAGCTGTTGCGGATGGATCAAGAAAACATGACTAGCACTATAGCTGCAACTGCTGGAGCAAATAACATCTTTTTGTGACTCATGGAAGATGGAAGGTGTCACTGCTACAAGATCAAGAAAATGGAACTACTAATGTTGTTGCTGCTGTAACTGGATCATGGGAAGTGAAGGAATCTGAACTGCTACTGTTGGATCATGAGAAACGTGGAAGGAAGAGAATATGGAACTGTGGTACTCTCATAGATCCGAAATCAAACTGCTGCAACTACTGAGGGGATCATGAAAAAGTGTATAGTCTTCACGTGCTACAAATAGATGGTACAATTCTAGTCATGCGAATAAATGTGTCAATGCAGAGCATGAAGAGAAATCATTGGATTACTAGCCATTGATGAATGTCGTTAACCAATGTGAGGCAACCTCACCAGCGATGTTAATGAGTTTCAAGGTACCTGAGTACATCTTGTGAAGTGCAAATATATGGGTTGATGTCGAGCCAATTGCAAGATCTAACGATCAAGGGAAATTGATGTATTCCCATGATTGCTAGCGAGAGAGCTTGCCATTAAGGCATGCAAGCCTCAAGGTACTCAAAAGGAACTCTAGTCTATATCCTAGATAAGGTGTCGAGGTCGATGGGGCAAGACTGTTGAAAGGTGGGACTTAAGGAATCCCACATCAGTCAACATGAGTTTATAAAAAAAGTGGTAGGAATATAGATTTAAAGATATTAGTAGCAACAAGGTTTATGGAAAGGAAATGTGATCATGGAAAGGGGGTTTGTTTTATTAGAAGGAAATCTGGAAAGGAAAAAAGGAACTGAAAAAGATAAAGGAAATGATGTACGCAACTCAGAAAGATAAGCGTGTGTGAAGTCATGATGGATAAGGCAATGGAAGATGGCTTCAACACATGAATGATCAATGCGCATTTGAAGGACAAATGGGACAGTGTCACAGCATAAAATTTGGCAAAATATTTCTGTGTAACAACAAAATGTTTCTGTTGAGTAACAACAAAATGTTTCTATGTAACAACAAACATCAGGATGCGCAAAAAGTTGTTGTGTAACAACATCTTCATGAAGATCAACTCCTTTAAACTGTTTATCAAAGCATGTTTTTCTGAAATATTTTGTGATTCTTGAAAATCACGTCAGCATTAAAATTAGTCATCTCCAATCCTGGAAAAATATTAGTACGAATCCTGCATGAAAACTGCGAGAATTTTGAAAAACATATCATGCAGGAATAAGTACGAATGCGGTAAATCAAAGAAAATAGATGCATTTTGATACCTGTTGTTATTGTGCTTGTTTCATCGTCGATTGCTGCATGAAATGTCTTAAGAAAAACAAATTAAAGCATAAAAACATATCTCGACTATCGTTTTCAGGAATGAGATGTCCATTTACAATTTTTGACAATGTTTTTGATTTTTATACTATTTTTGTGTGTTTCCATGGATATATATTTTTAAATTATTAACAAACAAAGAAATAAATGTTGTTTGTGTTGTTTAATTAAAACAACGAGGCATTTTTCTGCAAAGTCGGTGTTCTCGGTACTGCAAATAAATTTCACCTATTGAGTCGACTAGAGATCCTCAGAACTTATGCTGGCATGTCTTGCAAATGACTCCAATTTACCAACCACTCTATCATCAAAGTGAACACCAAAAGAAAACAACAGATCATCTTTATCCACTGCATAATTGGCATAAATAGTTTCGTGCATGCCCAACATCCCCAAGCTTTTCTCATGAGAAGATGGAAAAGATCCCAAACCCATTAAAGTGCTGGCCACTAGAATGCCTGTATGATATATTAACTCTCTGAGTTCTTGGATAGCAATGAGGCAACCCCTACCGACATACAAAACAAGTTTCTTAGAGTTTAAACACCAAGCGCAATATATGTTCTAATTGAGAAATCTGTGGGGCCTTTGGGAATCTTTCCATATAGCCATGAAGTTTTATTGCTTTGTTCCAATCTGGAACAATCATCTGCTGCTGAACATTCTTTGTGATATCAACTAAAACAGGTCTCGGATTCCCAGATGCCACGAGATAAAAGGCTTCTTTGATGATTCAGGGAATATCATCAACATCCATGATCAAGTATTGTGCTTTGTTATAGACCTAGTCACCTCCACAATTGAATTTTTTTGAAAGATATCTATGCCTATCATTCTCTAGGGCATCTGACCAGTAATAGCAACCAAAGGAATTCTATCAAGAAATGCATCCACAAGACCACTTACCAAGTTGGTGGCACCAGGACTAGAAGTTGCAATGCAAACATCGACCTTTCCTGTAGATCTGGCATACCCCTATGCTGCAAATACTTCTCCTTGTTCATGGCGACAAAGGACATTTTTTATGGAATACTACCCAGGTTAATAGATTGGTAGTTGTCTCGTGGCCTGAAGAAAACCCGTTGCTTAAACTTGCTCAAACTTTATTTGCCAACTGTCATAAGTGCCAAAAATTATAAAAGGCAGATATGATGTAGAATTCGTTGCCAAAATGCTTACGATTATTGACACCAAAACCAGAAGGGAAGGTAGCCACTTGGCACGTAGCTTCAGAACAAAAAGAATGGTAATTTCTTGATCGGGCATGATTTGTTTCACACCAACAAGGAACCTTGACAAGACTCCATGGAAGCCAGAAAGTGGTGTGTACAGGAAAATCTCTTTCCACGTAACATAATACAAAAAGATAACAGTGATGAACACACTGATTGAAGTGACATTGTTGACAATAACAATAAATTTCAAGAACTCTATCGGACCCCATATAGGCTCTAGCAACTGCCCACTAAAAAGGAGGCTGATTATGCTCAGGATCAACCCAAAAAATGATTTCTCTAAATATTTTGTAGTTATGAGATTCCATGCAAAAGGGATGGTCTTTCTAGGAACTAGAGCTAAATATTCACCCGTTGATGGGAAAAGCTGTGTCATAGCATATCCAATCACAAGAACTGATGTAAGAGCCATGTGAAACCTGTGAAGAGGCCAACACCTCCTGGTAGGGATCTATTAATACTCATCATGTCCCTTTCCATATCTAAACACCCGGACGTTGCTAGAAATCTCAACGAAAATGAATGGCTTCGACTACATTGTTTGAATTTCTCTTTTCATTAGTCTCACTTTGCAACGACATTTTGGCGAATAAGTCCAGATGCGTCTCTTCGTTTCTCTGAGTCCAGATGTTGAAAGTGAGTTCCTAATCTTCCCATCTCTCCCGGATGCCACATCATGTAAAACAACAAACAACCGATTGATTTCAAATCTGAAAGCAGATACGATCATTTTGAAGCGTAAATGGAGGGATACATACTTGTTTAATGTCATGATGTTGCGTGGTTTCTAATACCTGAGGATTTTCATGTTTCTCGAACAGCAAAACGATTATTGAGATATTTCCTCTCCATACTTGAGTAATTCCAACAATTAAAAATGCCAAAAAGAGGGTGAATAATCCAGAGAGAATTAGGCTTAAGCGAATAGTTGAATTCAATTGCTATTTAGCCGTGAAGGTGTCACTCAGGGAACTGCGTGCTGCATAAAATCTGCGATTTCCCCTTAGTGGAATGTGATTTTATGCAACAAGACTTAAGTAAGGTGGATAAGGAATAGTTGAGCAATCACGATTTGGTGCACATTTTCTGGTCAAAAGAAAACAAAATATCTAATTTTTGATATGATGGTTATACTTTGTCGTGTACTCTGATTCTCATTCTTTTAGAAAAGTAGGATTTATCGTTGATTTGGTTTGTTTCCTTGAAAATTGCAAATTTTAATTCATGGTGTGATGGGGAAATGTTTTAGATCTATCATTTGTAGGTTTAGCATGCAAGACCAGAAAGCACAATTCAATCAATCCCAATCATAGTTCAATTTTATTACAATTTATTATTATTTTTTTCTTCTTGGCCTGAGCTAGACAATGCACCTTAAACCTGTAGATCTAGTAGATGTGAAGACTTCAATCTAAATGATCATGTTGTTGTATTGTTGCAGATTTTATTCCAGATCAAGGTGAAAGGATGGTGGCTCAAAACAAAAATAAACTACATGGTTCAATTGATTGCAAAATGACACATAAAGTTCATCCAGAAAATGAAAAACAACAAAAGTGCTGGCGTGACACTGTTCAATCACTGTTACAGCAAAAACGTCACCGTTTCAGCATAGAAAATTTTTGGTTTTATTGTGTTTACTATTAAGCATGTTTGAAAGAACATTCATTCCTGAAATCCAAATCATCCCTATTTTCTGATCCTCGCGATCGCACAAAACGCGGAGGAGAGCATACTTATTCTAAGTAAAAAAAGAACTAAAAATGAAAAATCTACCTACTCTATGCTAACTGAAACTTAAGATTAGTTACGTGTAGTCAAACTTCCAATGGAGCCAAGAACGCAACAATAATAACAATATGTTCAGTGGTAATTTTTCAAATAAATAATGGAAATATTCGAAAGTGAATGAATCTAGTTGTTGTAATGGCAAACCAACTAAATAAAAATGAAATTTATCTAATCGAGTGCTTACCTGGAACCATTGCTCAATAATGCTTTCATAGGTGCATTTTTCCTCGCTCAGATCTTGCTGTAACTCCTCTTCATCTTCCTCAATCTCCCGCTCGAATGATTTTTCATCATCAAATATGTAGGGTTCTTCAGATGTTGAATCCTCATTTGTTGTTGGAGGAGTATTTGATTCTTTAATTGCTGTCAAGATCTCCTCTTCCAGAGAATAGGAGATACTGACTTTTGTGAGGATATGAGTGATTAGTTCCAAGCTGACACTCATTGTTAAAACATGTTGAAAAAGGGGCCAACTATTTAATTTGTTAATCCGAGGTTCGTAGGATTACGAAGCACACACACACTATATATGTAGGACTGAAGTGGAAGTAATCTAATCTAAATTGTTGAAATGAAATTAATCTAGGAAAGCATTTGAAAGACTAACTAGGAAAGTAGGAAATTGCATAAGGGAAAAACAATACAACATGTGAAGAGTTGAACGACAAATGACATATGTGAGCTCACACAATAAATCAATCTCAAATCATATTACAAGAGTCAAATGACAAAGCATGAAAGAATAACAACGGAAGAATCAAAGCTAAGAATCAAAGTTAAGAATCCCCTTCTCCCAATTACAAGACTAAATTATGAATTAGATGATCAATTATGAATAACATCCCCTTTGTGAATTACATGATGACCCTCATGAAGAGAGAACACTCTCTTATATACATGAGTGTCATAATTACAGATCCACTATTCTCTCAACTTATTCCTTCAAATCCTTCACAAATATCTTGGATAAGATATGCCATCAAAATCTCCATGATTTTCTCCTTTGAATATGCTTGAATGATTATCTTCAAATCTCTTTCAAATATTCAAAGATGTAATTCGAATTTGAGGATAGGTGGTGAATTTTGACTTTGTTGAAATCTTCAAATATGCCTGCACACATCATCAAACTCATCCAACCTTTATATATAATGAAAATATGTCATTTTTCTAACATTTAATCATAAATTCACTTATAATACTAAAATGAATAAAGTGGAAAATAATAAGATGAAACCCAAATGTATGTATGGAAATGGTATGATAAAAGGTTAATGGGACGATGAAATGTAAGGAATAATGAAGGAAAAGGTGGATGAAAATATGACATTTCTAAGGCCCAACACCGTTGATCAAGAAGGGGACATGTTAGGGAAGGAGAACTCATTCGATGTTTTGGCGTTGAGGACTACGAGAATTTGTGTCATTAGAAGACCAAATAAAATCTCTGAAGCTCGAAGGGAATAGATCAGGACCATCCATCCATTGGTGCGTGAGGATCTTCGATATGAGACTCATTGCAATTTCCTTTTTGACGATCCATGATATTTGAGGAAAAGGCATTGTGAAGAAATCAATGAATCCTGGAAACATAATCTGATTCATCAATCTCGATGCTCATTGTGGATTGTTGATCTAGCCACTTAGTGTTTGACAGTTTGCAGAATTTGTGTTGGGAGATAAGAGGATAGAAAGGTCCCGAAGTCTCGAAAATTTCAGGGATTGTAGTTTGGCCCACGATTTTGGCCCTCGGTCTCCTGGGAGGCTTTTCCAGTGCTCGAGGACTCCCAAAAAGGAGAATTTACATTCGGGAAGAAGCTTTTTAAGGACTCGTGTATTGAGATTTTGGGCTCGGAGGGAGCCCGTGAGCTAATTTAAGCTCCCGACTAGAATGATCCTAGAATGAGAGGTCGAGCAGACCCCAGGTGAGGGACGGGGTCTGCATCATATATTGATCATTTGGACTTGGCATTGGCCAAGATCCACATAAAAGCGTTGTACAAATTGCAAGTTAATGTCGCACAAGAAGTCTAACCTAGAGCACGCGCATATGCGACAGAGTTACAAACAACCAAAGACATAAAGGACACACTGAACATAACTCTCAATGAAGTGTAGGTTGAGAAGGATGAGGTAAATAATCACATTTTCTAGATAGAGCAGTGCATCAAATAAGTTTTTAAGTCCCTTCCAGATAGCGCACAAGAAAGGGCACACTTACAGACAAAGGATAAAATTGGGAAGATTGCGTAGGTGATGAAAGAGTATAAAATTCACATAACATATTTGATGGCACAATTGAACTCAAGCATGCTGCCATAAGTGATATCACAAAGAGAGTAGGAGGATGTAGGGCACATAGAGGACATGGCACAAAATGTTATGGAACTTGCATAATTATACGACAAAAGTGCACAAATCTGGACAAGTCTGCAAGAGGATGAGAAGTTGCAGTAACTAGAACAAAAGGAGGAAAGTTTCAATACATCTACGTAGGATTTAAAGCATAAAAATAAGGATATGAAAATTTAGGAGAGACTGAGGAGTGTGTAGGAGCTCAAGAATTTACAAGCAGATTTAAAAACTATGCAAATAGAGAAGCAAATGCGTCAGGCTCAGTTGGAGCCACTGCAGGAAGACACAGAGAAGATATTAACATAAATGAATGCAACAAAGGGAAATATGGAAACTCTTAGGTTGGAGGCCAAAGAGATGATTAAGGAGCATCTCACTGTGCAGATTATGGAGTCTGTTGCACAAAAGAGCACATAGGTGAAGACTTGGGCTCGAGAAATGTCTAGAAGATTCCAAGAATTTGAGAAGTCTGTAAAGGAGGAAAACACTTCCCAAGTGGCTCAGGATGAGGCAAGGTAAGTGTTGGGGGCGTGCTGGAGTAGGCTCTTTTGGGTTTCAATGCAACAAATGAGGAAGACAACAAAAAAATGGACCAAGGAAGGAGCACGTAGCGGGAACAAATGAAAATCAACGTGAAAAAATTGTGGATTAGCGCGTGAAGGCAGTTAGAATGTGGACAAGTTGAGTCCACTTAGAATTAGGGTTTTGGACTATAATGTAAGGGTTTTAACCCAATTTTGAAGTATAAATATAGGTTGTATAAGGATAGGATGGGATCTTTTGAACATGCTTAGAGTATCTTTTTGAGAACAATTGTGAGTTTTGAAGTAATTAGTTTTTGTTGTTTGATCTGAGGAGATACAATGATGATGAGTTAGATGGAGTGTGATTGAGGGTCAAGTCGCAAGCTATGGATCTTGGTGTTATGCTGGTCAACCTCACCACTACTAAAACCTATGATATAATGCACACATCCCCATATTTTGATGAAGAATAATAAGAAGAAAAAGATCTTTGTGGACGTATCCCAGAGGGGGTGAACCACGGTAAAACCTGTGTTAATGTGTGGAATGATTTCTTTTATGATTTAATCTACTTTTATGTTAAATGGATGAATGAATACATGGAATTGTCAAAGTTAATTTACAACACTCATGTTATTTTCTAAAGAATGAATGTTAAAAGATGAATAAATGGTAGATCTGAATGATGGTATGGTAGAATGCATGTTGAAGTAGAAGAAGTATAAATGTGCCTAACATTCCTACGAGTTGCATCCCTTCCATGATTGAAGACACTTGGGTCATGCAATCACCCATAAGCCATCTTGGGTGAGACTGCACTGTGCACTCTGTGCGTAGTGTTGCCTTCTAGTTTACTAGAGGGGCCAATGGTTTCTATGGTTTTGTTGGAGAACTAAGGTAGAACCTGGGTCAACCCATACATACAACAATCCAACTCATCAGTAATTCCATGCAAAGAAAAATAATGCTCCATTTGGGTGACCCAACCCATGGGATCAGAGCCATCAGATTTATTAACCTCAACTCGGGGAAGACATGGGTCACAATGAAAGGGGTTAGAATGAATGGCCATAGTATGGGAGGAGTTAGCACCATATACTTGGGAGGGTTGTTCAGGGAAGGGGAGGTCCTAGGATCGGTTCAACAAATGGTTGAAAGTGACATTGAGGGTGTCAAATTTTCTCTCTAATTGGTCAAATTAGTCATCAACTTTGGAAAATTAGGTTTGGACTTGTTCCTTGAAACGATCAAACTGGGCCTTGTTCTGTTTGATTTCGACTTGCATTTTTTGGGTACGAGTGGTGGACATGTGGAAAATTGGGGTGCCTGGAATAGGGAGCGGTTCCACTAAAAAAAGACAGATAGGTGATATATATCACTATAATCAAGGTGACAAGGGAAAGCCAATGGGATAGGTGTCAAATAAGAGTGTCAGGAAGGGTGGGTGGGACCATAAAAAAAAGAGCTTAAAAATGATAGTTACCATGATGATCAGGGCATAGAGAGGAATCCAATGGGACAGGTCCTGAAGAAGGGTGCTGACAGGACCACTATAGTGTTTTTCTTTTCTTTTTTTTCTTTTTTACTCCTACAGAGTTATACTCTGGCCTGAAGAATACTATAGTGACAAAGTGCCCAAATTGTTAATAGAAACACTTCTGTAGGAATTTCATAACCAGGATGTAGAAGGAAGGGTTGCAAGGTAATTGATCTCATTTGTTCCTTTTCTATTCCGTGTCTTTCCCAAAGGTTAGGGTTTTCAAGGTTCCTTTAGACAAGGGTTTTCCCTATGCTATAGCTCTCTGATATACATACGAGGTCAAACAATAGTACTTGACTCAATATCTCAGGGCACCAACTAAGGAGGCTCGATCATACCCTTAGCTGTACTACCTGATTATCCAAGTACTAGAGAGTGTCTTTCTGAGTGTTTTTCTCATGGTCACTATATCATTCAGGTGACCAATCAACTGATCCGGAGCTATTTTAAGGAGACCTAGGGGACTCCCAATATAATTGATGGTACGTGGGAGTGATGGCCTTGTACATATTCTATCTGATGTAGTACTACTCGAAGGGTACCAAAAAGGGTTACAAAGGTTTACAACAAGGTGAAACATTTGTTTCGAGTAACCTTATGAAACCATCTGTATTTCCTGCATGTAGTATTCCCCACCGTATTTTTACTTGCTGAATGAAAAATATCTATGCTTTAAAGACGATGACAATACATGTCTCTACCCTGAAAACAAATTCCCACAGTTTCCATAGAGTAAAGTGCATTGATACCACTTTTTAGGTACCAAATGTATTACAATAAGAAGAAAACAAAAATATTGCAAGAAACACCAACGAAACAACAAAATTTCGAGAACCACAACACCAAAAATGATACCTTTATTGATAGGAATCAATGTTCACTTGCCTCTTTGAGGAGGCAACATCCAACATAGAAACAATCTATTACAATAATTCTCAAGATAAGGATTTCTCATGCCTCCTACTCTTATTTACACTAATTTTATCTTCTAAGAACATTCTAGAGGAAGAACTTTCTAGAAGCGGAAGCTTCTATTAAGTCTTCTTACATTAGACTTGTTCACATTATTAAATAGTCCCTTTTTACTAATTTTGATCTTTATTAAATGGAAAATATACTATTCTACCTACGTGAGGGGTTAGGGAGGTTAGGTCCCTAAAAACATGCTGGTTGAAGAGATTTAAAAGTTTAAGAGAAATGTTGACTGAGTTGGACGAAATAAAAAGAGGTGACGTTTTCCTAAAGCTTGTTGATCTTAATGAACTTGACAACCCAAATTTGTTAATGGATACAATACTTGTGTCTAAAGAGAAACTATTAGATCAACTTGAAGCATTAAAAGTTGCATGGGTGAGTGAGTTTACTAACTTAATATAATTCTCCGAAGATGAAGTTGAAAGGTGGATGATCCAATACATTAACAAGAATGATGATTTGAGGACACGTTGCACCAACTAGGTATTGACTTAAGATAAATGGAGAATGAACTATTTGAGAAGAAAACCAAGCACAAAATAATGGTTACTCCGATGAGGGAGTACATTGAAGCATGGCTAAGAAAATATTTGGTTAAGATCACTAAGACAGATCAACATGAAGTGGTTAAAATTATTATGATACCTCCAAAACAACAACAACCACCTAAAAAAGACATCTCAACAAGAAAGTAAAGAGTTAGAAGATTTCCATCATAGTAAATCAAGTAGCAACCTTATTTTGGCCCTTGCCATATTTCTTCTTTAGTCATTTATCATTTCTCCTTTTTTGTTCTCAGTAATATGTGAAACCTAAGGGTGAACCTTGACTGTTTCTCTTTTATCTTCTAGGCCACTCTTTCATTTCATGGTCCGCGGGAGCCCCATCCCATTGCTCTTTGAAGGACAAACACAATGTTTTTATTTGTAACCCAATACAACACTCTTTATTTATTTAAAGACATCTATTATTTTTTAGGTTCCCAAAGAACTAGTTTGGGACATAACATTATTGATCTCTCAAGACTTTGAATTTAAGCATGAGCTTTCAGATGTTTGTCTATTCGACTATTTATTGTGTCTAATGAAATGATCATCTAGATTTCTTTGTTATATGTGGTCCATCTTTTCCTTTCCCTTTTGCTGAATATTGTGTTCTACTTTGATGAATGGTGTGATGGAAATGTCATCCTATTTTACTACATACTCTTTTTGTTTATAATATTGTAACACATTGTAAATATTTGCTTTCTACAAGATACCTGGTTCTTTCTATGGTATTCCTTGTACGTGAATATTTATTTCAAGAATGTGCCAGGTCCTTTCTCAGGAATTTTATTTGTTCTTATATGTTATTTGAAATAAAGGAGTACCACCACTTTAAAAATACAAGGAGATTTATCCTCGTGAGGTTGACTTCAAGATCGTAAGATAGTCTTTTAGATCAACAATACAACAATTAAAAAACATAACAAGTACAAGGTTGAGCCCTAAAAAATCATGAAAGGAAAGATTATGTCCAATGTTCTAATCCAATAAAAGTAAGGATGAAATAACAAAATTTTCAAACCATCCCAAGTATAAAACAATCTAACATAACTAAAAAGTTTGTAATACCACATCAACAATTACAGTACAAAATATATTGCATTGTTAGAGGAAAAATCACCATAGAAAACCTAAATCACAAGCATTTCATGCCGACTCTAAGAAAAGAAGAACCTAATAATCACATGTATATCTCTCTTCAATAGGCCAACATTGGATGTGTCAATATCATTGGTTTCTTTCCTATCCCAAGTTCTTAAAAATGGGTTCTCAACCATACCAGCCTTATCATATTAATGGATATGTATCTCAAACATTGATACTAAATGAATGAAGGTACTATATATCAATGTTGGAAAATGTTTAACAGGCAACATATGCTTGTCATTGATGGCAAGTATAGCACCGATGATGGCTTGAGTACAACAACGATGATCAAAAGGCAAATAGAAGATAAGTCCACGAAGATCGAATGATCGAAGGCAACGCAACATTGATAAAATGATCGAAGGCCGGAGAAGCATTTCTGATCGTTGGATCTCATTCAAAATTTTTGAAAGAACGAGGGCCATCAGATCAGAATATAGACAAGAAGCGCGCTGAAGAGGAGGATAGATCTCAGGCGTTAGATCCGAGTGCAGGGCCCGACCACAGTTGGATCGAGGAGAACCTGTACGTTCTTTAAAGTGCAAGGAGCAGAGGGCTCACAAAATCCTGAAACCAGGAGGACCGTCCATCTCAGGGGGTTATGTGGACCGTTGATCCGACTCCCTGTCGGAGTTTCGGGGATCGAGAGTTGGAGATGACAAGTAATATCATCCACAGAAATCCTGATTTCGTGATATGCAAAATCGCGACGTAATCTGAGCCGTCAAATCAAGATCACATCTGGACCATCGATCTGACTCACGTCATCTAGGAACACGTGGCACAACCAGGTAATGACAAGTGTCAGACTGATTCAACATACCAAGCACATGTAAGTCACGAATCAGGGTGACATGTGGCAGTTATTTAACACATGTGACGTCAACAAACTTACACCATGTCGGAGTTTCGAGGATCGCGAGTTGAACATGTCAAAGATTATTAACATCAGGAATCCCGATATTGCGATATGCGAAATCGTGATGTAATCTGAGCCATCAGATCAAGCTTTGATCTGGACTGTTGATTCCAGTCCGTGTCGAAGTTTCGGGGATCGCAACATGGAGTGGTAAGTAAACAATGCAACAAGAATGCGGATTTCGCGATATGCGAAATTGTGATTCAATCGCAGTTGTTGAATCAAGCTCTGATCAGGACCGTTGATCCCATGCCATTTCGGGGTTTCAGAGATTGCGACTTGGAAAGTCGAGGTGTCTCATCTCCAGACTCACGAAATGAAAAATCGTGAAAGTGCCTTATGCATAGGGCTGTGGTCACAGCCCATGGTCACGAGAAGGGAATGAGTCAGTCCAGATAAGCTCCATTTCGGGGTTTTGGAGATCACGACTTGGAAAGTCGAGATGCCTCATTTCCAGATCCACTAAACGCAAATTCACGAAAAGCGCTTTTTGCATAGGCGCTTGGTTATGACCATAGCCATATTGGGGAAGGAGCTAGTGTAGAAAAGTTTTGTATCGGAACTTCAGAGATCATGAAATGAAGTGTCGAGACACTCAGCACAGAATTGCCGAATGCCGAAATGCCGAGATGAATGCAAGATCCCATGGAATCAATCCAACGGTGCAGGTGAATTTGAACAAGATCGGAGGGCTACTATTGCACGACACAGTGAAACTACTAGAAACCATTGATGGTTTCTACCAGAGGATGCGAAGAGACTTCAGTGTGATTTCCAGAGGAGCTGAAGAGTCACATGGAATCTGCCAGTGGAATGAAGACGATTCGTGGGGGAAATTGGCAGCTGGATAAGGGGTTGAACTGCCAGAGAAGTTGAAGAGTCATGATGATGATCACACAGAGCACTTGATACGTGGAGAAGATTGGCGCGGTATGAGCATGCAAAGGAATGAAAAATATTGCATGCACAATATGCACATAAGCTATATATATACACGGTGCAGAGAAGAGAAGGGGAGGGGTTGCTGTTGCTGTGGTTGTTGTTGTTGAAGGTGATTCATGTGTGAAGAAGGAGGAGAGTGCAACAGCTGAATTGAACAGAAGAGGATCTATGTAGTGAATGGACATGGTGCATAGATCAAAAAAGCCAGAAGAATAGATAGTGCAAGTCAGGTGTGCAGGAAGGCAGTGAGGCAGACAGAACAATGAAATGCAGCAGAACAGTGATGAGTCTGGTAAGATATTGTTTAACATTATATCTCTGTAACAAGTTTCAGTAGCAAAGATCTATATTTTAGGGTGGTTGGGAGGTGCTAGGGATGACTGTTGTTCTCAGAGGTTCAAGTGGGTGCTTGAACACATGGAGTTGTAGCTTCCATCTAGTTGCAGCCAGAGAAACCAAAGTAACAGGGTGGTGCAAGGGAGAACTCTTGTTCTCTGTTATACAGGTTGGTGCCTGTATAATTGGAAGTTGGTGCTTCCATCCAGTTGGTGCTGGAAACACTCAGGGAGTTGGTGCTTCCTTCTAGTTGGTGCTAGAGAAACCAGGAAGTTGGTGCTTCCTTCTAGTTGGTGCTAGAGAAACCAGGGAATTGGTGCTTCCTTCTAGTTGGTGCTAGAGAAACCAAGGAGTTGGTGCTTCCTTCTAGTGGGTGCTAGAGAAAACAGAGAGTTGGTGCTCTCAGCAAGTAGCAGCTTGCAAAACAGAGGTTGTAGCCTCATTATGAGTTGCTGCTCATATGTATGATAATGTAAAGAATGTAACTTACTTATCATATAAAGAAAAAGAGGTTTTTACCCTTTATGGGTTTCCTCAGGAAATATCTGTCTCTGTGTATCACATGAGTGTGACTAATGCTGAATATGCTATTGTTTACTTCCCTGCACTATTGTGATTGTCCCTCAGTGTTTCTGCAAAGAGTTTAGAAGAAACATAATTGTTTAAGCACAGTAACAACTGATTCACCCCCCCTCTCAGTTGTCCAACAATTGGTATTAGATTCGGCCCCTTTTATCTAAAGGTATATCCTAGAGGTTAAACATGTCAAGCCATGAAGGAAATTCAACCAATAAGGCCCCTCTATTCAATGGAACAAACTTTGCCTTCTGGAAAGTTAGAATGAGAACCTACATAATGGCTTTAGGTGCAGATGTCTGGGATGTGGTAGATACTGGTTATGTAAAGCCAGTTGTGCTAGCTAATAAGGATGACAAACTAGAATTTAGCTTCAACGCTAAGGCTATGAATGCTATCTTGAGTGGGCTTGCAGAAGAAAAATTCGTAAAATTTATGTACCTAGAAACTGCCAAAGAAATGTGGGACAAACTCATTAATAGTTATGAGGGTAGTGAGAAGGTAAAGGATGCAAAGCTTCAAACCTACATAATACATTTTGAACAGTTGAAGATGACGAAAGATGAAACTATTGGAAAATACTTTCTGAGAATAGAAGAAATGGTAAATGCAATGAAGGCACTTGGTGAAACAATTGGGGAACCTTCTTTAGTTCAGAAAATCTTGAGATCTCTCCCAGATAGGTTCAACCTGAAAGTCTCT
>ML782157.1:527680-543513 GCA_009831015.1 Picea engelmannii | reverse complement strand
ATACATGAGATCTTTGAAAAGGAGATAAACATCTCATAATTATAGATCCACTTTTCTCTCAACCCATTTCCCTTTATTACAAAATATAATCCCTTCAAATCCTCACACATATCTCTCATATATCTTGGATAAGATATGACAACTAAATATCCATGATCTTCTCCTTGGATTAGGATTGAATTATCTTCTCAAATCTTGAAATGGTGGAGGAAGTATTCAAGAAGTCTTTTGAATTAATCCTTCACATATTCCTACACATGATAAATCTCACACATTTTTGAGATATATGAAAACATGTCAATTTTCTAATATTTAATCACAAATTCCCTTTTAATACTAAAATTAATGATTTGGAAAATAATAAGGTTAAACCCATATTTAATTATGAAAATGGTATCATGAAAGGTTAATGGGGCGATGAAATGTGAAGACCGATGAAGGGAAAGGTGGATGGAAATACAACATTTTTGAGTCCCAACAATTACCAATAAATAAAAAACGTTCCATCCATATTAATAACTACATACTTCAAGTATACATTTGACTGATTGCTCGAACATCTTAATCTGGATCGAGGGTGATAATTTAGGTTTCTACACAACCAAAAATGCTTACGAGGCCTTAGCCTCTAAACTTTGGACCTGCAACACATGTTGGTGGCATCGAGCTTTGTGAGATTGGGATCTCACACCAAAAAATAAAACTATTTACCTGGTTAATGATGGAAGGAAAGATTCTCACCTGGGATAATCTACAGAGAAGAGGATGGTCTGGACGGAGTGTGTGTGGCCTGTGTTTGTAGGAGTTTGGGACGGTGATACACTTAATTATGCATTGTAGTTTCACTCAACAAGTGTGGAATTAGATTCTTAAAGCCTATAAATTAACCACTATTTGGATGGGTTATTCTCTTCAAACCAACTTTAAAGAATGGTCAAGAAGATATCCATCTCACTCAATGATGCCATCCATCATTTGATGGATTTTGTGGTTGGAACGCAACAAGGTTATATTTGAAAAATGTTGGTCTTCCACTTTCTCGGTCCTACATAGGATTTTCGGGTTCCTAGGGTACACTCAGGTACAAACTCTCCCAACCAAACCCCATCGAACATCACCAATACTAAAGGAGGGAGTCTCGACAGGGTGGTTTGACGGGGATTCTCAAGATTATGGTAAAACAAGTGGAGTGGGAGGAGTCATCAGGTTAAATATACATACATAATTTAGATGCGTGTTAAATTGTGGTCCGGGTACGAACACAAGAGCTGAATTATTGGGAGCTTGGGCATTATTAACTTTGTCATCTCGGTTGCATCTCCTATAACTCCAAGTATTCAGGGACTCAAGAATTGTCATTAACTGGTTAAATCAAAATTGTGTCCTTCAGGTCTTAAACTTGGAGTACTGGAAAGACTGGACAAAGGACCACCTCAAAGATTTTAGGACTCTCGAATTCTCACATATTTTTAGAGAATATAATTAGAAGCCAGATGAGATTTCCAAAAAAGATCTAAAGCACCAAGAAGGAAAAATTATTTACTACCGGATGGAAGATGGGCATATGGGTCCTTTTATATTCCTAAATCTCCTCTGATGCTTCAAATTTGATTGGCATAGTAGTTGGTTTTTTTCTTTAGTTATACTGTCTGATTATAAGAAAGGCTAGCTACCTCTTTGTCAGTAGGGAGTCTTGTTTCTCATGGACTCATTGGAGGTCTGCTAGGACTGTTTTTTATGGTGATAGACACTCTCACATGTATGCTTTAGTTAAATCTTCACTATGATGGTGCGAGTTTTAGGAAGTCTAGTGTATATTTATGTATATTTTGTTCCTCGAATGGAAACTTTATATGAATATATAAGAAAATGTTTCCATGGAGAAAAAAAACTACATACTTCAATTAAATTTAATTGATAGCAACCTGTGATAGTAGCGTGCAAGAACTTTCAAAGGAAAACAAGTTTAATGAAAAATAAATTTATAATTTTAATTGTATAGGCACTGCTTACCCATTCCGCCACCCATGTCACAATCTAACACATAGATTATGTGACAACTTAGGTTTCATAGAATTATTTCTTGCATAGTGCAATGACCATTTAAGACTATAATGTGCCAATTAACCATTCACTTTATCCCAAGTAGCATACTATGTTTTTTTTAGCAATGCTCATTGATCATATACTTGCTAGTTCTCTTGCAATTAGGTCTGACTTGTTTAGTTTGTTTTTCTTGAAGTCGAGAGGAGATAAAAAAATTGCAAAATCATGCTTACTATATTGTACTTCATGACATCGTCCACTAGGTTGCTAGTGTGCTACATATGCTAGGTGTTAGAATTAATTGGAAACGTTGTACCTATTTTAGGTGTTGGAAGCAATTGACATAGGCTTTAGTTTCTATCTTATATGTCTAGAAATAATCTCTTGGGAGCCTTCTGCAGGAATTACCAGAGATTTCTTGGAAAAACTTAGATGTTTCATTTAATAATTTCAAGTTTTTCATTGTGCCCATAGGCCCGTTTTTTTGCATTCTCTCACTCATTGAAATTCCTTCACTCTCAATGCATTAAATATTCCCTTGTACTCATATTTGGATGGTTTTATCGTATTCAAACATCGAAAACCAGTACAAAATCTACTCGATGGAGGCCAATGTATGTGTGAATTCATTTTTACCCTTTCTTTTGATATCTTTTAGAAGGAGTTTTGGTTTGTTACAAAATGTCACAAAATAACATGTTTCTCTATAAGGACTTCACATTTTGTTCTTTTTATATGAATAGATAAAGGTTTCCTTTAAAGCTTCTTTAAACTTTATCAATACATGTATACAACTACTAATGTATTGCTATGGAGAAACAAGTGAATATCTGGTAGTGTTCTTGCAGGTTCCATGCACATATGTCTTCTCTTTGAATGGTTGAATTACCACTTCCTTACACTTATTTGCCTTGCTACGATTCTCCAAGTCAATTATGTTTTTCTAGTCAAATGACACAATTTTCATCAATATGTTAGTGTTTTCTATGTTTGTAGTATTTCATCATCAACTTGTGAAGGATTTGGCCATTGAATATATGTTCACTAGGGATTTAATCTTGCAAATAAATTTGGAACAATTCAACCCCAAGGATGGGCCCGATTTCTTTGCTCATAGATATACTTTTTGATGACACTATTACTCCAAGAGATAAAATTCATAGATTTTTAGGTTTTCTACAATAAGTTATAGTAGGAAGAGATTTGAAGATATTTCTTACAGTAATTTTGATATCTGGATTTCCCCCCCTTCCAATATCACTAAATTGGTAAAATTATTCTCTTTACACGATGTTGACGGGCGAAAATGAACGCTCGCCAACTGGAAGAGTGAATCCGGTCCGCGGTTGTCTAAATAACCCAAGCCGTTTGGGATGACCCACCCTGACGGGTTTAGCGGCTCTGTTAGCCGATCTAAGTCCTAGGAAAACAAAAGAAAACTATGCTAAGGAACTAATCTAAATGTAAACAATAATTAAAACAAACTAATAAACAAATCTGAACTATTAATATATACAATTTACTATCTAATACTATAATAACTCTATGAAATTTAACATTCAACTATCAACATAATTAAATATTAATCACAAATGTACAATATTTACAAATTATAGATTTAAATGAAAACCTGCAAAAATTATTTGTAAACTATCCTAAGACAGCAAAACTATTGTTTTTTGATTTTTATAATTTTATGAGAAAGAAATAAACTGAAAAACTATCTAAGCTAAGCAACTAAAATAATAATTCTAACTAAGAATCTAAACTATATATATATATATATATATATATATATATATATATATATATATATATATATCTAAACTACTTAAATAACACTAATAAATTAACTATTAAATAACATATAGAAAACTGACTTGAAGTAACGCTTCAGGTTTGTCCTGTGTACAATAGTTGATTCAACTGTTCGGTGGGAGGAAACCCGCACCAGATTATCCACGAGCTTCTCGTAAACAAGAAGCAGCTGTGCTCTTCAAATATAAACGTCAGGACAAACAAGACATAAAAAATAACAACAATTTTATGATTTACAAACCATCACAATTAGATAAATCTATGTCCAACGATTTGTGCAAAACAATTCAATTAATGAAAAAGATAAACCTGTATTCATTAAATTGAAATAGAGTGATTGCTGTATTTTTAAATAAGAGAGATCAGATATGGACAACATATAAATCAGATCACATCAACATGCAATGAATCATGATAGCTAAAGTAGTCGATAATTAATTGCAAACTGATATGCAAAAAACTTGAAACAAAAGTTTGATATATTGAAAGCGAAAGCTGTTACAAGACATCAACTTTCATCCCAGTCTGTATCATAAATCCATAGTCTGGTTCTCCCAATAGTGATGATGATGATGATGATGATGATGGGTCTATTACAAAAAAAATAACAAGTATTTAAAGACCTCCCACAGGGTAAAACATCCCTGTGGGAATTATCAAAACAGTTTACAAAAATCTAGGAATAATCTCCCAAATCTGACTAAAGCTAACAACCTATAACAAAGCTGTATCACAAAAACATCTCTCAAACTACCACAATATGCCAATTGGTCATTGAAATTCGCATGCACCTGAAATTGGACAAGAATAAACAAGTTTAGGTGATATTTTATTGGTAAAATTAACAAAAATCAAAATTCCAAGACTAGCTACAGAATCTTGCGATTCTGTAGCTGGTCTAATTTGAGCACATAATCGTTTTAAAATCAATCCAAAACTTAAAGAATTATATTCAAACTATTAAACAAATATTTAATTGCTAATTGGAAACCAAACGAATCATTCAAATCAAAACATCTATGCTAATTTGAGAGCAAACGAAATCATGTTTGAATCTATTTTAACCAAAACAGGCTGTAACCGATCAAGCATATTTTTCATGCAATAGTTTATGTCAACTCAGCGCTTAACAAAATTGTTGTCGAATCAAAATGAAATTAACAATATCGTTTAAATCTAGACTAACTTTGAATCCATCGTATTATGCAAGCGACTGTGCTAATCGAGGCAGGTAGCATTGTTTGCGAATCAAATCAAACAGGAAAGAATTGAACCGATTTAAGATCGACACAATCGTTATGAAAAATCAAAACATAGCCATGTCTGACTTTAGCAAACAAATCTTGTGTGCAGGTGGAATACAATCATAATCCAAAACGAAAATATTGATTCAATCCAAAACAAAATCGTTCCTGGTAAATCAAAGTCAACAAGATTGTTTAGAAACAAACAGAACTTAACCGAAATCAAACCTCAATCGACTATCCATACAGAATTGTTTCAAAAAGCAATCCAAACAAAATCGAAAACAAATCAATCATTTATACTAAACTGAGAATAATAAAATCTCATTAACTAAATCATAGCTGGATCTGAATTTAGCAAACAAATTTCCCAATCATGATTCATAACGAAATTGTTTTGGCAAAATGAAAGCAACAGAATCATTTTGAATCAAAACGAACAGAGCTATTGAAAGAAAATTCAATCAGTTATATTAATCCAACCAACTCATAAAATGAAATAAATATTGAAATTCATACCTGAACAATAAGAAAAGGCTTCGATCATGATAACTTGGAATTGACGAAGGCCGTTGCGGCCTCAACGTTTCTGGAAACAATTGAACCGGTGGTTTTGTGTTTCTTCTCGTTGGTCCGTAGCCTGTCGTTCTCCTTTGCCAGCACTGTCACCCATTCTTCTAACGATTTGATCTTTGATTGCAAAAGGGGAACGTCGGTGTAATAACGCTCTAGCCAAACATTACATTGTGTACACGACAATTGATTAGGCTTTGGTATCACAGGCGAGGGTTTGTTCAGATTACCAGGGGTTTCCTTGTGCAGCTTGATTCCCAGGTAGTTTGGGTCATTTTTGAGGCAAGGAGGTAAGTTAGAGACATAGTCATAGGGTTCCTTAGAGCATAGGCCATGGGAATAGGGGTACTCCTCAGCTAGAAAACTCTCAATATCGGAGTCCGAGTCCTCGCTCAACACTATGGGCTTTTGGTCAATGTTCTGTTTAGGCTTGTTCCGGGCAAGTCTTGATATCAATCGAGCATTTTTCTTCCCCCTTTTGTTGACAGTAATATCACTTCTGTCTTTCTTCCTCACAGGTCTTTTGATGGCCTTAATATCATCCTTAGCACACGGGTTAACCATGGCATCGAGTAGGTCCAAGTCGAGGCAATCCGAGGGTTTGACAGGGGGTAGAAGGATATGAAGTGGCACGGCTGGTCCAGCCAAAGTCTCATTGACCACAACCTTATCAATTTGAACCGACTCAGGAATGGCAAAGCCATTCCTATATAGGAAGGCTTGCCAACAGTCGCCTTTAAGGCTCAAATGGTGGACGATAATGAGTTTAATCAAGCCATGATGGAAAAGGCTACTATCAACCTTCTCACACTTGAATCTCTTAGACATCTTGTAAAGACTACACAAGAGATAATGCGGCATATTCAAAGGATAGCCTATAAACTTTATTAATAACCATAGGTGATACAGAAATACCAAACCATACCGACCTTCACAAGTCACAAACTGTTTAACAATTACCAAAAGATCATGCCACCTGGGTTTGAGGGTAGTGATAGGCATACCTTTATCACAGAAAACAATCTTTCTTGATGTGAATAGTAATGGCCACAACACCTCATCTACTTTTGAATTTTTAAACCATCTTTGACCTGTAGCTGGCAGTCCTGTAGCCAAGCTTAAGAATTCCTCATTGAGCTCGAGTTGTATGTCTTCGACTTTAGCCCTTCACTCGTCGAAGGTGAGGGCGAATTGTTGGGAAACCGAAAGATTGAAACACTCGAACCTCTATATAAACACCATCCAAACACCATTTTCTAAATCCTTACGGGCATTATCGAATAGAAACAGAGTTTGGCTACCGTTTGGCTCTATGTGCACCACCGGTACCATAGACAGGAGCACACGATGAGCTGGGTGCCCGGGCAAGGGTTCGAACAGAGCATACGTAGGGGCAGAACGCTCATGGGCTTACATGAAAACAACAGAGTTAACCCGGGATAGGGGGAAGGCATTAATGACCGAATGTGTGAAGGTGGTGGAGCTAGATCAACCCATGCAAAATAGTCATTTCCCACAGTACAACCGACGATGCATATAGCGATTCAAAATCACTATTGCATATGTTAAAAAAAAACCACACCATTCAAACAATCAATGAAATCTATGGTAAGTCGACCAAACATTTGCGCGAGCAATAGTTTTAGCATAGTTTTAAAACCAAAACAATGATTCGGAATCAACACCAAAGGTTCGATCATATCAAATATGTGTGAACTAATTTATACCAAGGGTCTAACCCAACGTCAATGTGTTTTCATGAAACCAATGTGTCAAAGAAATCGATGAAAGACCATAGAACATCAAAACACCAATGTATCGAAAACTCGATCATAAGGATATCATCACAGTCTTGTAAAAAACGAAGTCATATTAACAATTAAAGAATGCCAAATGAGTAAAGGTCTTGGTATCTTGCCAACTGTGCGACTATAATTAAATATGAAATGCAATGAACACATAGACAAGAGTAACAAAAATAATCCAGTGAAGATTTTAATGTGACTTCGAAATCAAAGTTTTCACGCTTGTAGTCGTGAAAACAAGAACAAAGGCAGGTGTGCAAATAACGCAAAGATAATGGTGTTATTTTATTCCGAAGATTGTGATGAAAATCAAGGTTCGCAAAACACTGGTGTAGGCAGCTTATAAGTACAGTATAAAAATGCGAATTGGCTACCAACAATGGCGACACACTGGTAGAAGCAGTTATCTCTGCCAAAAGAACAAATTCAGATTAGGATAACAAGAATAATTCCAACAGAAATAACCAGAAAATTGTTTAAACATCATCAATGATCAAATATTCCAACAGTGTTTAAAGGATGAAAACTGATAACAGTGCTAAGATAAGTGAGCCACGATATTAAAGATAAAATCTCCAATACTGTTGATAGATCCACTGCTGCCAGCAGGCGTCCATAGCCTCGACATGGTTTCCATTTAACCCACTATGATATCCGTATCTTGCCAATAAGTTATGGATCAGAATAAAGGACATTTTTAAGGTTAGAGGTTTCATATTTGCAAATTTTCATATACCCGACATTGCTTCGCTGCCAGCAGGCCTGTTCAGTACCTCGATGAAGTTGTCTTAGCGTCATGCATGCATTTACCCGCTGCCAGTAGACCTGTTCAGCGTCCCGACGGGTTTACAAGCACTTCCCACAACTCTTTTAATGATTTATTTTGTTTTTTAAAGATATATAGTCGAGCGGGGTGATGCTGAAAATTATGATATTTTAACATATTTTTTTCAGACCTCAACATAATTTTTTAGGACTGTCCTTCATTAAGATCTAGAGATGGTTTATTTACAGAACCAACTTTCTAAGGAAGGGAGACATCTTCTGAGTCATTCCCTTAAGGAATAGGGACAGTGTAAAAAGATAATGGATGATCGTGACAGATTTTACTTCACAGATCGAAATCAGTTAACTTCTTTCAAACAACAGTCTTTGCTCAACACAGATGTAAATTTCAAAACTATACAATTGATTTTTACACAATTTTTTAGCAGTCATTTCAGAGAAGGAATTTTTTGTTTTCTTTGTCCGAATAGCTCAACATGCACCATGTGTATTTCCAAAAACAAAAACTGATAAGCGCAAAGGATAAATCAAAACCAAAACAACAAAAAAAAACAAACAAAAGAAAAATATGTACATAGTATACAAAAAGTTGTCATCAAGCAAAATATCTTTTCAGAGCTTGGCCATTCACCGGACAGGTGTCAGGCTTCCCTTCTAGATTCTACAATTGGAAAGAGCTCGGACCCAACTTCTCAACAATTAAAAATGGTCCAAGCCATAAGTTCTAAAATTTCGTGTGCTCTCCCTTCCCCTCATGCGGTTTGTCCCATTTCAAGACAAGGTCACCTACTTCGAAGTTCCTATCAGAGGCAGAGTTGGAATCAAACCAGCTTTTGACCACTAGTTGATGTTGATCTAACTTACGTTTAGCTTGGGCTCTTACCTCTTCTAGCTTCATCAAAGCATTAATTTGGTTTTCCAAAGGGGGGCAGTCTTCTTCTTGTATTTTCTGCGATAGCTGTAGTGAGGGAAGAAGAATGTGGGGTGGAAAAATTGCTTCTCTGCCATAAACGAGAAAGAAGGGAGAGTTACCTACAACAGTTTTGGGTGTCACCATATCAGCCCAAATTGCATTTAACAGTGCATTGTGCCAGTTTTTGTGATTTTCAGCCACCGTTCTCTTGATGATTTTAATCAAATTCTTATTTGTTGATTCTGCCAATCCATTGCCCCGGGGGTAGTAACTACCATAATACTTTAATTTAATTCCTTTTTCTAAAGGAAACTCGCTCATCTCAAGAGACGAAAAATAAGAAGCGTTATCCAATACTAAACAGTCAGGAATACCAAAACGAGTAATAATATTCAAATTTAGAAAGGTAATTACCTGACTGGTATTCACAGTTCTTAATGCAGCAGCTTCAGAAAATCGGGTAAATTAATATGTGGATGTTATGATAAACTTATGCTATTGTGAGGATGGCGGGTTGATTGGACCTATGATATCAAGGCCCCACTGCTAAAAAGGGGAGTCTACTGAAATGGGCTGCAAAGGAAAGGCTGGTTTCTGTAACCGCTCTGATACTTTTTGACAGATAGTACACTTACGACATAGGGAATAGGCGTCTCTAAAAAGTGTGGACCAGTAATAATCAGCTCTCAAAAATTTATGGGCAGTGGTGTCACCACCAAAATGCCCACCAGCTTCTTCTGCATGCAACTCTAGTAAAACGTTTTCTGCTTCGTCTTTCTCAAGACAGTGCATCAGTACGCCATCGAAATTTTGACAAAATAGAATACCATTAATCAAATGAAAGGAGGAATAATTTAATATTAATGCTCTTCTTTTAGTGGGATCCAGGTGACGAGGTGATGACCCATGTTCAAGACATAATTTTATATCATCATACCAGGAACTGACAGATTTTTGCGTACAACGGATTACATTTTGATTGTACTGTCCTAGGTTTGACCTATCGTTTTCTTCTTGCTGTCCTTCTGCTGAATCGACAACTAACTTGCATAACCCTTGGCCTCTCACTATCTGTGCTAGGGTAATTTCTATGTCATATTCCTGTAAGGAGGTAACCCAGTTAGCCCTCTTTTCTCCCATTTCTTTCTGCACTAATAGGTTCCTGATGGCTGGGTACGAGACAATAATCTTTGTCCTAGATTTCAAAAGATAAGACCGGAAGTGCTTGACTGCTTTGAAAACAATGTAGGATTGCTGATCTACTCCTGGGTAATTAAGTTCCGTGCCTTTGAAAGCAGAGCTCATAAAGGCAATGGGTACTTCATTATTTTCAGCGTTCTTTTGAGTTAGGACGACAACGTAGGACGATCAGAAGCAAAAGTGTGGAGTGTAAAGTCTTGCGAAAAGTCGGGGCTCATGAGAGAAGGAGCGTCTATTATGGCCCTTTTTATTGCATTAAAAGATTTATTTTCTAAGGATCCCCAATGATATTGTGCATCTTTCTTAATTAGGTTCTGTAAAGGTCTGACCATTTTGGAGAAACTGGGGACGAATCTCCTGACGAAGTTTATCTGGCCTAAGAAAGTCTGCATAGACTTTTTGGATGTTGGAGGGGGAAGTTTCGAGATGACTTGAGTCCTTTCGGGGTCGATAATCATCCCTTTGCTTGACACAATAAATCCTAAGAGTTTACCTTGTTCTACTGCAAAAATAGATTTTTTAGGATTCAAGGAAATGCCGTATTTACGACATCGCTATAGAACAACTCTTAAATGAGCTAGATGATCGGTTTTGTTTTTAGAGAATACGGTAACATCATATAAGTAAACTATGAAGGACTGATTGATTAAGCCTCAGAAAGCGATGTCCATTGCTCTCTGGAAAGTGGCACTGACATTAATCAATCCAAAGGGCATTTTTCGATAAGCGTAGGTGCCCCATGGAGTGCAGAAGGTAGTTTTAAGTTGGTCTGGAGGAGACATCAGGACTTGTTTGTACCCTAAAAAACCATCCAATAAAGATAGTCTCTTAGAACCAGATACCTGTTGAAGGATTTGTTCCATGGGTGGAACAGGGTAGTTGTCTTTATCAGACGCTCTATTAAGGTTTTGGAAATCGACGCATAGTCGAATTTCCCCACTTTTCTTCTGAACAGGGACAAGGTTAGAAACCCATTGAGTGTGCCTAACAGGGAAAATTATCTTAGCATTCAGGAGTTTATTCAATTCTTTTTTGACGGTCGGTTCGAGCTTAGGGTGCATTTTTCTTAATTTCTGTTGAAAGGGAAAGGTTTGGGGTTTCATAGGAATGATGTGTTGTATGATGTTAGGGTTGAAAGTTTTGAGGTCATCATACATCCATGAAAAAACATCTTTAAATTCTTTAAACAATTTAATAAATACAGTTTTTTCTTGTTTAGAACATCCTACCCCTAAATTAATGCACTGCGGATTGTCATTAGTTCCTAAGTTTAATTTTTCATATGATAGCGAGGAACTATTGGTTTTACAGTTGACCAATTTTTTGAATTTATCTTGAAGATCGTAAAATTTCTCTAATCTAACTACAAATTTAGGGATCGAATTTACCATGTCCGATGAATATTCAGGAGTTCTTGGATCTGGTATTACTGTGAAATCGCGCAAATTGTCGTCGTGAGTACATTTGTCTATCACTATGCCTTGAAAATTTTCTTCCATATGCAAGAAGCTAATAATTTTCTGATCGTCGTCGAAGACTCTCCAGTTCGTGATGTTGTCGGGAATGGATGGCCTAAACAATAGTTCGACGAAGAATGCGTCTGGGGACAAGCCTTCTGCAAGAAAGAGTTTGGAAGCTACGTTAGCTAATAGATCTGCTTCAGAATTATTCAATCTAGGAATAGAATTTATATTGAAAGCGGAAAATTTATTCATTAAATTCCATACCTCAGATTGGTAGCTTTTAAGATGCAGAGACAGACAGTGGATAGAATCTCTTACCTGTCTAACCATGATTTCGGAATCGCCAAAGACAATCAAGTTTTGAATGTTCATATCTAAAGCTTTTTTGAGACCCTGCAGTAAAGCCTCATATTCTGCTGCGTTATTAGTACATTCAAATTCTAGCCTACATGAAATCAGAGTTTTGTTACCTTAGGGATCAATAATAACACAACTTGCACCAGCTCCTTATTTGGACTTTGACCCGTCGAAATAAAGAGACCAAATTTGATTTTTATCGGGTGCATGAGACCATTATGTAGAAGCTGCTGGCTGCACATATGCTACAATCTCGGACTGCTGTTCTGGATTGGTGATAGCTGAAGTCTCGACCATGAAATTGCCGAAAAAGGTATCCATCCCTTATATTTCGGGTGAATCAACAGAAGGTGTAAATGGTTCGTTGGGATCGTTTAAATCTGTGACCATGAACTTAAGGTAGCATTCACGGTTTACCTTGATCCTGTTGGGCTTGCCGTTCTCTTGAAGCCACAGGTGAGACCAATCTGTCGCGAAATAGCCATGTAGCTGCTCCGACCAGTCCCTGCTTAAAAACAGACCATACACTTCTGGAATATCCACAACAATAATATCAATAACTTGATGAACTCTTGGGTTAGATGATAATATTATAAGCACATTCCTTAATTCGCCTACAACTTTAACACTGGTTCGATCAAGTTGTATTATTTTTAAAGTGGATGGTTCAACCTCAGCATTAATCTTATGACATACAAATCATGGCATCACATTGGATGACGCT
Organism: Picea engelmannii; assembly: GCA_009831015.1. Taxonomy (NCBI): domain Eukaryota; kingdom Viridiplantae; phylum Streptophyta; class Pinopsida; order Pinales; family Pinaceae; genus Picea; species Picea engelmannii. The sequence goes on along the minus strand of ML782157.1, from coordinate 530,584 downwards.
CCTGAGTCTACCATACAATTGTGCACGTTTCTATTAAAGATTTCGAAAGTTAACAAAAATGGAGGTACATTTCTACGAGTACTAAGGGTAGAAGTTTGTGGCTTTTTACTCGCAGTCTCTAAAGATAATTTATCCACATTATTTACATTATTTACAGGAAGGCTTCCTTTATCATGAGGATCACGATTATTCTTAGTGGAAGTCTTCTAAGGAGCTTTGTTCTGAACAACCTTGTTACCGCTTGAATTACCATTTTTTCCATTCTCTGCGATATTCTGTAACATCTTTTGTAGCATAAATGGAAATTTTAATAACTCATAAACATAAATGTTAGCCCTTAACTTTTAAAGATCTTCAACTAAATCATAATCCAAGTTGGGGTTTACATGACTCTGTTTAGTCTCAACTGGTTTAGATTGCTTTGGAGGCAAAGTCGTAGTGTTTTCTGAAGAAGGTTTGTTTGCTGTCTTACTCCTAGTATTATAGGGATGTACTGTCTCGAAGTTAGCTTGAAAGATGCTATCCGAGAAGTGTCCAAAAATGTTTGGAGAAGACTCTTCTTCTTGAATTGTCTCTTGTTCAACTACCTCCTCAGGAATCTCAGGAGGCATCAAGTTATCTTGAGCTTCTAGAATTGTTTGAAGGGCGTATTGCAGACTTTCTAGATTAAGGCCCTCAGTAGTTGGATTAGGTCGGTTGGTGGGAAAAGGTTTCCTGAACAGGGGTTTGTAAGGCCCTTTGCTCGAGGAATCTTCTTCGACCATCCTTTTTAAATCTATAACTTGATTTGACAGTTTTTGAACGACTTTAGTTAAGTTTTATAAATCAAATCTTTCAGGTTGTGCTTTATTTTGAGCAGGTCTAGGGAGGATTTTGATCTTCTTTTTGGACGATGAACTAGTGTCTGTTTCATTGCTAGTAGTGTATTTTAGACTGAGTATGTCTTTTTCAATCTGGTTGGCCTCTTTGAAGGCTTCTAACAACGTGGCTTTCTTAGATCGTTTAACCCAAATGGCTATAGTTTGATGCAAATCTTTAGTATAGTATGCTATGATAAGATTCTTGGGAGGCATCGAATCCGTAGGGATTCGGTTCTTAAGCGTTAAGAATCTTTGATTAAAGTCTTTAATTTTCTCTTTTGGGTTCATTTTTAAGCTAGAAAGCTCCATAATCGGGACTTCCGGTGACTTATCGTCACCAAACTTTTCCAAAAAGCATGACTCGAACTTTTCCCAAGACACGATGGTATGGGGTTGCTGGGAAAAGTACCATGTAGATGCATTGCCCTCGAAAGTATAGGGGAACAACCTACAGACTACATCTTCATGTTCGACATTACGGAGTCTAATGGCTAACATAAACTTTTTAATGTGATCTTCTGTGATCTGTTTAGAGTTAGGGTCAAACTTGGGAAGCCACTTCTCTAGATTTTTGGGTAAGGGATGCTGAGCTCCAGGTAAAACTACTGCATCCTGGTCGATCCAAGGTCTAGTAGGATTGTTCTGGTTGGCCATTGGTGTGGGCGGTGTGGAAGGCTGCGAAGGGGAATTGCCTTCATCAGAAGAGTCTTCTCCCGAAGAAGAAGGAGATGATGGAGGTGGTGAGGGAGGTATTCTAGATCCTCCTACAACAGGAGTGAGGATTGGATCTGTTGGGTTCACAGTGAGGTTAGTGCCTCCGAGTTGTTCTCTGATATCAGAAAAATCTAAAGGTTGGTCCAACGATCGATTTGGTTTCCTCAAACGAGCTAAGGCACTATGTGTTCTAATGAGAGATTGGCGGACAATCTCTTGTATGTCACCACCTGTAGGATTTGGGGTTGCTGGCTCAACTGTGATTTGTGGATTGTCGTTTGATGTGGTTGCTGTTTGAGGGGGGATGTTTTCATTCGAATGACTTATTTTCACTATAGGTGAGCGATTAGGTGGTGGAGGAGTCTTACGACCGCCTCATGCCATTAATAAATTTCAAGCCCTCCTGCTAGTGCCATTTGTTGACGGGCGAAAATGAACGCTCGCCAACTGGAAGAGTGGATCCGGTCCGGGGTTGTCTAAATAACCTAAGCCATTTGGGATGACCCATCCTAATGGGTTTAGAGGCTCCGTTAGCCGATCTAAGTCCTAGGAAAACAAAATAAAACTATGCTAAGGAACTAATCTAAATGTAAACAATAATTAAAACAAACTAATAAACAAATCTGAACTATTAATATATACAATTTACTATCTAATACTATAATAACTCTATGAAATTTAACATTCAACTATCAACATAATTAAATCTTAATCATAAATGTACAATATTTACAAATTACAGATTTAAATGAAAACTTGCAAAAATCATTTGTAAACTGTCCTAAGACAACAAAACTATTGTTTTTTGATTTTTATAATTTTATGAGAAAGAAATAAACTGAAAAACTATCTAAGCTAAGCAACTAAAATAATAATTCTAACTAAGAATCTAAACTATATATATATCTATCTAAACTACTTAAATAACACTAATAAATTAAATATTAAATAACATATAGCAAACTGACCTGAAGTAACGCTTCAGGTTTGTCCTGTGTACAATAGTTGATTCAACTGTTCGGTGGGAGGAAACCCGCACTAGATTATCCACGAGCTTCTCGTAAACAAGAAGCAGCTGTGCTCTTCAAATATAAATGACAGGACAAACAAGACATAAAAAATAACAACAATTTTATGATTTACAAACCAACACAATTAGATAAATCTGTGTGCAACGATTTCTGCAAAACAATTCAATTAATGAAAAAGATAAACCTGTATTCATTAAATTGAAATAGAGTGATTGCTGTATTTTTAAATAAGAGAGATCAGATATGGACAACATATAAATCAAATCACATCAACATGCAATGAATCATGATAGCTAAAG
>ML782157.1:483770-527630 GCA_009831015.1 Picea engelmannii | reverse complement strand
CAATTCAATTAATGAAAAAGATAAACCTGTATTCATTAAATTGAAATAGAGTGATTGCTGTATTTTTAAATAAGAGAGATCAGATATGGACAACATATAAATCAAATCACATCAACATGCAATGAATCATGATAGCTAAAGTAGTTGATAATTAATTGCAAACTGATATGCAGAAAACTTGAAACAAAAGTTTGATATATTGAAAGCAAAAGATGTTACAAGACATCAACTTTCATCCCAGTCTGTATCATAAATCCATAGTCTGGTTCTCCCAATAGTGATGATGATGATGATGGGTCTACTACAAAAAAAAACAAGTATTTAAAGACCTCCCACAGGGTAAAACATCCCTGTGGGAATTATCAAAACAATTTACAAAAATCTAGGAATAATCTCCCAAATCTGACTAAAGCTAACAACCTATAACAAAACTGTATCACAAAAACATCTCTCAAACTGCCACAACATGCCAATTGGTCATTGAAATTCGTATGCACCTGAAAGTGGACAAGAATAGACAAGTTTAGGTGATATTTTATTGGTAAAATTAACAAAAATCAAAATTCTAAGACTAGCTACAGAATCTTGCGATTATGTAGCTGGTCTAATTTGAGCACATAATCGTTTTAAAATCAATCCAAAACTTAAAGAATTATATTCAAACTATTAAACAAATATTTAATTGCTAATTGGAAACCAAACGAATCATTCAAATCAAAACTTCTATGCTAATTTGAGAGCAAACAAAATCATGTTTGAATCTATTTTAACCAAAACAGGCTGTAATCGATCAAGCATATTTTTCATGTAATAGTTTATGTCAACTCAACACTTAACAAAATTGTTGTCGAATCAAAATGAAATTAACAAGATCGTTTAAATCTAGATTAACTTTGAATCCATCGTATTATGCAAGCGACTGTTCTAATCGAGGCAGGTAGCATTGTTTGCGAAGCAAATCAAACAGGAAAGAATTGAACCGATTTAAGATCGACACAATCGTTATGCAAAATCAAGACATAGCCGTGTCCGACTTTAGCAAACAAATATTGTGTGCAGGTGGAACACAATCATAATCCAAAACGAAAATATTGATTCAATCCAAAACAAAATCATTCCTGGAAAATCGAAGTCAACAAGATTGTTTAGAAACAAACAAAACTTAACCGAAATCAAACCTCAATCGACTATCCATACAGAATTGTTTCAAAAAGAAATCTAAACAAAATAAAAAACAAATCAATCATTTATACTAAACTGAGAATAATAAAATCTCATTAACTAAATCATAGCTGTATCTGAATTTAGCAAACAAATTTCCCAATCATGATTCATAATGAAATTATTTTGGTAAAATGAAAGCAACAGAATCATTTTGAATCAAAATGAACAGAGCTATTGAAAGCAAATCCAATTGGTTATATTAATCCAACCAACTCATAAAACGAAATAAATATTGAAATTCATACCTGAACAATAAGAAAAGGCTTCGATCATGATAACTTGGAATTGACGAAGGCCGTTGCAGCCTCGACGTTTCTGAAAACAATTGAACCGGTGGTTTTGTGTTTCTTCTCGTTGGTCCGTAGCCTGTCGTTCTCCTTTGCTAGCACTGCCACCCGTTCTTCTAACGATTTGATCTTTGATTACAACAGGGGAATGTTGGTGTAATAACACTCTAGCCAAGCATTACATTGTGTACATGACAATTGATTAGGCTTTGGTATCACAGGCAAGGGTTTGTTCAGATTACCACGGGTTTCCTTGTGCAGCTTGATTCTCGGGTAGTTTGGGTCGTTTTTGAGGCAAGGAGGTAAGTTAGAGACATAGTCATAGGGTTCCTTATAGCATAGGCCATGGGAATAGGGGTACTCCTTAGCTAGGAAACGCTCAATATCGGAGTTCGAGTCCTCGCTCAACACTATGGGATTTTGGTCGATGTTCTGTTTAGGCTTGTTCTGGGCAAGTCTTGATATCAATCAAGCATTTTTCTTCCCCCTTTTGTCGACAGTAATATCACTTCTGTCTTTCTTCCTCACAAGTCTTTTGACGGCCTTAATATCATCCTTAGCACATGGGTTAACCATGGCATCGGGTAGGTCCAAGTCGGGGCAATCTGAGGGTTTGACAGGGGGTAGAAGGATATGAAGTGGCACGGCTGGTCCAACCAAAGTCTCACTGACCACAACCTTTTCAATTTGAACCAACTCGGGAATGAAAAAGCCATTCCTAGATAGGAAGGCTTGCCAACAGTTGCCTTTAAGGCTCAAATGGTGGACGATAATGAGTTTAATCAAGCCGTGATGTAAAAGGCTGCTATCAGCCTTCTCACGCTTGAATATCTTAGACATCTTGTAAAGACTACGCAGGAGATAATGTGGCATATTCAAAGGATAGCATATAAAATTCATTAATAACCGGAGGTGATACAAAAATACCAAGCCATACCGACCTTCACAGGTCATAAACTGTTTAAAAATTACCAAAAGATCGTGCCACCTGGGTTTGAGGGTAGTGATAGGCATACCTTTATCACAGGAAACAATCTTTCTTGATGTGAATAGTAATGGCCACGACACCTCATCTAATTTGGAATTTTTAAACCATCTTTGACCTGTAGCTGGAAGTCCTGTAGCCAAGCTTAAGAATTCCTCATTGAGCTCGAGCTGTATGTCTTCGACTTTATCCCTGCACCCGTCGAAGGTGAGGGTGAATTGTTGGGCAACCGAAAGGTTGAAACCCTCGAATCTCTGTATAAACACCAGCCAACCACCATTTTCTAAATCCTTATGGGCATTATCGAATAACAACAGAGTTTGGCTACCATTTGGCTCTATGCGCACCACCGGTGCCATAGACAGGAGCACACGATGAGCCGGGTGCACGGGAAAGGGTTCGAACAGAGCATACGCAGGGGCAGAATGCTCACGGGCTTACCCGAAAACAATAGAGTTAACCTGGGATAGGGGGAAGGCATTAATGACCGAATGTGCGAAGGTGGTGGAGCTAGATCAGCCCATGCAAAACAGTCATTTCCCACAGTACAACCGACGACGCATATAGCGATTCAAAATCATTATTTCATATGTTAAAAAAAAAACCATACCATTCAAACAATCAATGAAATCTATGGTAAGTCGACCAAGCATTTGCGCGAGCAATAGTTTTAGCATATTTTTAAAACCAAAACAATGATTCGGAATCAACACCAAAGGTTCGATCATATCAAATATGTGTGAACTGATTTATACCAAGGGTCTAACCCAACGCCAATGTGTTTTCATGAAACCAATGTGTCAAAGAAATCGATGAAAGACCATAGAACATCAAAACACCAATGTATCGAAAACTCGATCATAAGGATATCATCACAGTCTTGTAAAAAATGAAGTCATATTAACGATTAAAGAATGCCAAATGAGTAAAGGTCTTGGTATCTTGCCAACTGTGCGACTATAATTAAATATGAAATGCAATGAACACATAGACAAGAGTAACACAAATAATCCAATGACGATTTTAATGTGACTTCGAAATCGAAGTTTTCACGCTTGTAGTCGTGAAAACAAGAACAAAGGTAGGTGTGCAAATAGCACAAAAATAATGGTGTTATTTTATTCCGAAGATTGCGATGAAAATCAAGGTTCGCAAAACACTGGTGTAGGCAGCTTATAAGGACAGTATAAAAATGTGAATTGGCTGCCAACACATGAATAGCTAAGATCATGTGGGTTATCTTACAAGTTGACATAGGCTTATGGTTTTTTGCTATTATTAGAAGCTGGTGCAATTTATTAACTTTATTGTACTTTGGTAAGCAATTGATCATCTTTGGCATCTTTATTAGCTTATTTATTTATTCCCTCATTAATTTATTGTAATTAGGTAAGAAATGACTCATTTTTGGCTTCCCTTATTATCTTAAATTGTTTATTCCCTCTACCTTTCTATGAAGCCTTTGAGTTTGTTCTCATTTTACATACATGAAATCACCCAACTAACTCATGTCATGCTTAGGGTTTATTGTTGCACATAAATTGTTTTTTCTATATGAGATATATGAAGACCAAGTGAACTCTTTTTTTTATAATGTATTAGTTGAAATGAAGTAGCAATATGGAAGGTTTGATTGTAAAGTCATTGATTGTACAAAGGGTGGAGTTGCAAGAAACCCTTTTTTGTTTTCAAGTTACTTGTAATAATGACCTACTTGCACAAGGATGCCTCATTCAATATTTAAACATGGATCAAAGTATAGAATTATTAGATTTATTGAACACTCTAATACTCACTACTGTCAACAACACAATCACAATGAACAAAGAAAATCTTCAATTTGTTCTAACTTGTTTGCAAGTTTTGCAAGCTAAAGAAAAACTTCTCCACACTCAACCATAACTTTAGCACAATGAAATACAACAAAGGAATCAACATTGTAAACTAATTTTTGTTCAGAAGAACCCACTTTTTGAATTTGATAAAGATTCCAATTAACAATCATTACATGCTCAACTTAGTGAAATAACATCAACAGAAGTTTCAAGTGAAGATGAAGTTTTTCATGAATATGTTCAACTTTATCTTTCCAAGCCCATCATCGGACCATGGAAAGAAATTAGGAATAACAAGCATATAATAGGTATCATATATGAAAATGAATTCACCTTTCATATTCTAGATTATTCCAAACCAATCCAATTCCAAAGTGTTGGATTCCTTCAAGAATATTTAACTTCACCTGTTCCAATTCAACATCAGAATGCTAAGTTCCAACATTTTCAACCAATTGATCACATGGTGAATCAATGTTTTGATCTCCATCCTTTCAACATTGTGGCAAGCATAACCATTATTCAGACATATGTTCAACACTAGATAAACCTACAAGATTAAAAATAACTATGGATGGATCAATTCTTGGATATGGTCATTAAAAACCAAGAAGATATATCAGTCATACAAAAGAATTCATTCTTGAGTAATGACACATATTGTAGAAGAAAATATTTCTTCTTCTGACCTTGTACCTGATAGGGGGGAATATTATTGATGATAGTCAGGCTTCAATTTTCGAAGTCGTAACAATACAAATTAGACAAAGCAATCAAATTAGACTAATGGTCTACAATCAAATTAGAGAAGTTCAACATCAAATCTAGGCCTCTCTTCAAATTATCATCAAATCAACATTTGAGAATATCCAACATAGAATCCAAGTTCCTCTCATTTTTCTTTATTATCTGATTAGGATACATTGGGATGTTGTTCGACACTTAAACGTGTCAAAATTGGTTAGTGGTCATCCCAAACCCCCAAATACATGGTATCAATTGGTTAGTGGTCATAACAAACCACCAAATTTAGAGAGAACTTCAGTGATTCATTGACAATAGAGTGGTGATACTACATGTTCACCAATTAGCAGAAGACACCAACTTCTTCTAGATAAATTACTTGGAAAATGATCAAATTGTCAAGTAATTAGGAATTGTTTAGACATTGGCAGTTGTCCACTTCTAGATTTCATCTCTCTTCCAATTCATTTTAGATGAAACATTCAACATCTAGTTTTGACAAATTTTTCAGGAAGATTTTTCATTGATGTTAATATCAGAAATTTCTAAAAGATACGATATATCACCTTTTTCATTAGTGTTTATTTCTTAGCTAGTATAGATATATAGACTTGTGACTGAGAGGGGGATGTTAGCCTATGGTGTAATGTACCTAGAAACTCAGTGAGGCAGGCTACCATAAAATTCTTCTATGATACCACAATGTAACACATACAACCCCTAGCTGAGTTGCATTACTACTAAATTCGACTAATTTAAAAACTTTGATACCAATTTTAAATGCAGAAATACACGGCATGACATACAATATCATGCAAGTGTCCATAACCATTAAAGAAATAAAGCAATTAATTAAACATGTGCAACACCTATTAAACACACACACACATCAAAATTCAATCACATAACAACATAGATGCATAAGTGTCTTTTAGGCATAATAAGGAACAATAAATAGGCTAACTCAGAAAGAAATACAAGGTGATTAACTCAACAATCTAGCATAATTAAAAACAATGAGTATAAACACTTATCTTGTTAAAACACAACCTAATGCAGAGGGCACACGTTCCTCCTAACCATAGACTTGTTGTTCCATTTCTCAACAACAAGTCACCCCCAAGATGGGGCTATGAATCCATAAGATATGGTGGTTTCAAAGGCTAACTACTGTCCCCTCTCAAGAAAAAAATCCCATAGTCCTTCCAACCCTCCAACTTCTTCCCCTCAACCCGGTTAACCCAAGGAATGATATCCCCTTATTTTCCACACAGTCCCTTTGACTATCCCCTTCCCTCTAGGTCTCTAACTCAATTTAGGTAGGAATATCTCTATTGGGAATCCAAGAATCCGCGACTACCACTAGGAATTTGCACCATAGAAAAAAAATTGATCTCTTGACAATTTTTGGAACCAAAACTACTCACAGGCCTGCAAACTCTCTTTCCATGAATTTACAATTCCAACTAGTTGTTCTTCATGCCCAATCGCTCCTTCAAGCTTCGACATGCTACTCTCTCTTGTTGCTCCTCCAACTACGTACCAAATTCTACCTATTCACTCTCTTCCCATATGAATTTTTATTTCTTAATTGAATCTCACTCTTCCCCAAAATGATTTGCTTGACTCCGACACTTCCCCCATGATTACTTGTACTCATCCCATGCCCTCCTTAATTCTATGATATGCTTTCACACCAACCCTCTTACATGCATTCAATGATTGGGGGTTGGAAATACTCAAGATAAAATAGAAGGTTTATACAAAAGGATAATTTGGAAAGATGGTTTGGGTTTAATAGACATGGGTAACTTCCCCCTTTGACCCCTCCTCTTAGGTCTTCCCTCTCTTGTGGATACTTAGCCTCCAAGTCTCTGTCTGTGTCCATTTGTAGCCGACGATACATTTTATTTATTATTTTAGATATATACATTACATTTATTTGCCTACGTCCATACATAATATTTACATTATACATCACTAAACTGTGGATTAAAAATTCGGTTGTTACATCCCCCTCCTATAATTTGCACTGTCCTCAATGCACATCACCATACAATCTTACATTTTTACATATACAAATTTGTAAATCAAACTACTTGAAAATTTCGCAGCTTAATGACTCGTCCAAGAATTCCAACCAACAACTCTCATTCCCCTCAACCTGCACAACCCAAAAAATGGGAACCGACATTGCTCGGAGAGGAAGCCTTAGAGTTGTGGCTCTAGGAATCTTCAACTTTCTTTAAAACTTGCAAACATTTGTGGGTATGCCTCCCATGTGGCATCTTTAGGACCATAGTAGGCCCCTTAGATATTTACCAAGTCAATGGATTTGTTCTTGAGAACTTTGACTTTATGGTTCAGGATGCACATTGGATCCACCCGAAAGTCTCCTTCGTGTTCCACCTGGATCACAATCCAATCAATCACATGGTTAATATCAAGTACATACTTATTTAATAAATACACATGGAACACGTTATGAATTCTCATGGATGTAGGTAATGAGAGCATGTATGCAACTAGGCCTATCCTTTCTAGGACTTCAAATGGCCCACAATATCTTGGTAGCATTTTTGGGCAACTTCCCAATCTCAACGAGCTCCTCTTGGATTTAACCTTTAAAAACACATGCTCTCCCACTTTGAATTATTTATGTGTTATTTATTTATCAACATAGCTCTTATGTATGTCTTGTGAAACTTTCAAATTATGCCCGATCTTTACCATCTACTCTTCCATTTCCTTTAACAATTCTAGCCCAACAACAACTCTATTTTTTGGGTTATCCTAGCTTACTAGCATGTTGCATTTTCTGCCATACAAGGCTTCAAACAAGCTCATCTTCAATGATTCTTGATACCCATTATTGTAAGCAAATTCAATTAAATGGAGATAGTCTTCCCACTTAGAAGGATTGTCCAGTACATACATTCTCAACATATCTTCAATTATCTGATTAATCCTCTCTATTTGTCCATCTGACTTTGGGTGATATGTTGTATTGAAATTCAAATTGGTCCCCAATCCTTTAAAAAACCCCTTCCAAAAGTTGTAAGTGAACTTGGGATCTTGGTTTTACACTATTTTTTTAGGCACACCATGTATCCTAGCAATTCCTTTCATATAAATTTATGCAATATTCGTTTCCTTATGATTTACTTTTACAACAATGAAATGTGCAACCTTTGTAAGCTTGTCCACCACTACCATCATGGAATCATGCCTCCTTGATATTCTTGGCAACTCAGTGATAAAATCTATTGTAACAAATTCCCATTTCCATTTAGGAATGGGAAATGGTTGTAGCAATCCCCCTGGATGTATATGCTCAGCCTTTACCTTCTGACATTCCATGCATCTCGCTAAATAATTGATCACATCTCTCTTCATACCAAGACAAAAATACTGGACTCTCATAGTTGTAATAGTTTTTTGGTATCCTGGGTATCTAGCATATGGCACATTGTGCATTTCTTTTAAAACTAAATTTCCCAAGTCCTAAGAATTGAGAACATAAATTCTATTTCTGAACAAGAGGATTCCATCCTCTTCTAGTTTGTAATATTTATATTTTTGTTGTACATTATTCTGTTGTAATCTTTCTTTAACTGGTACATAATGATGTTCTATTGTTACAAGCTCTAAAATTGTATCTTTTAAATATGTCCTACACATACTAATGGCTACAACATTCATTTCATGCACTCTTATGTTGAGTGCATCAACCACTTTATACTCTTTTCCTTTGATGTCAAAGTCATATTCATTGAGAAATTCTAGCGATTTAGTTTGTCTAGCATTTAGTGTTGGTTGTTCAAACAAGTATTTCAAACCACTATGATATATCCTCAGTTCAAATGTTCTTCCCATGAGATAATTCCTCTACATTTTTAAGGCATGTACTATGGATTCCAAATCTAAGTCATGCATAGAATAATTTATTTCATGATTCTGTAATTTTCTTGACTCATAACAAATTACGCTCCCATTTTTGGTAAGGAGTCCACCAAGCCCTTCCTTGCATGCATTTGTGCACAAAACAAAATCTTCATCTCAATTGGTAACCTTTAAAATAGGTGCATTGATTAACAAGTCCTTCAAGTGATGGAAACTTTCTTCACACTTGACATTCCATTCAAACTTTACTCCTTTATTTTGCAAGGATGTTATTGGGTGTGCAATCTTGGACAATCCTGCAATAAATCTCATAGTAACCAACTAAAACCATAAATGATCTAACCTCTGAAACATTTGTCGGTGCTGGTCAACTCTTGATTGCTTCAATCTCTTATGGATCCATTTCTATACCATCTTCTGAAACAATGTGACCCAAATAATGGATATGCTTTTGATAAAAAGTGCACTTACTTAACTTGACATACAATTGGTGCTCTCTTATCACATGAAGAAACATTCTCAAATGTTGTTCATGTTCCTCTTTTGTCTTGGAATAGATAAGAATATCATCCAAGAAGAGAATAACAAACTTGTCTAGGTAATCCCTAAACACTCCATTCATCAGACACATAAAGGTATCGAGTGCATTTGTCAAGCCAAATGGCACCATCAAAAACTCGTAATGGACATGCCTTGTCCTAAATGTTATCTTTGATAGTATATTCTTCTTTGATCCTTACTTTATGATAACCTAATCTCAAGTAAATGTTGGAAAATATCTTTGCTCCTTTCAATTGATAAAAAATGTCATCGATCCTTGGAAAAGGATACTTTTTCTTGACTCTAACCTTATTCAATTGTCTGAAGTCAATACACAACCTTAGATTTCCATATTTTTTCTTCACAAAAGGGCTGGGGCACCCCAAGGAGAAACACTTGGGCATAATTAACCCTTCTTCGATAAATCTTCTATCTGCATTAGCAATTCCTTCAGTTCTAGCATGCTCACTCTGTAGGGAGTTTTAGACTCAGGGGCAACTCCAGGTATTAAGTCAATATATAAATCAATGTCCCTCTTGGGTGGTAATCCTGAAAATTCCCCAAACATATCTTCATATTCCTTTCAAGATTGAATAATCATCAAGGCTTGGGTCCTTATCCTTTGTTGGCTCTTCCATATGGGTTTCATATATTTGGCACCCTTTTTTAAAACTTCTTTTTAGTTGCAATGATAAAATATTTGTAGCATATATAAGCCTTGGAATACCTTGAATTGTCCTTGAATTTTTATCTTCATCAAGACATGTAAAATACTTTTTGTAAAAATTTAAGACACCACAATTATTTTCTAGCCAATCCATACCAATCAAGTAGTCATAGGACCCATGTAGTATGATGTTCAAATCTGTCTTAGTGTTGACTCCATTCATGTTTACTGGGAAATATTTAACAAGCTTATTGATTCTTCTCTTGGTTCCAGTAGATAGATGAACTAACCAAGAATTTTTATGCTTACATTTCTTCAATTTGATTATTTCAACTAGATTTATATCTATATAGCTATGACTAGATAAAGAATCAATCAAAATATCTATTGGTTGATTATCAATCTTAGCTTCTACCTCAATCATGTGGGATTGATAATCCACTTGTCTATTGTATAAGGCTACATAAATCCTTAGCATGATCCTACCCACATCCTCCATTTCATCCTCCTTCTTGATGTTATGCACAATCCTCACCCTATCTCCCTAGTGAGGACAATCCTTATACATGTGACAATCTTCTCATCCCCAACACTTATACATGGGATGTTTTATTCATCTTTTCCCCAAGAAATCTATCATTTTTCTCACCTCCAGCTAGCTTCCTTTGCTGATATGACTAAGATTTGTTCTTGATGAAAGGTGGCTTGAATCCTTTCTTCCTCTGATCTATCTTTCCTTTCTTCTTATCATCCCAGGCATTTTGGAAAGATGGTCTTCCTTTGTTATGTTCATACAAATACTTAGCTTTTCTTATGACTTCTTTTGAATTCTTGGGCTCGTCAAATTGAATTTTATCCTTGTAGAAGGGTGGCAGTACACTCAATAATCTCTGAATTTTGACCTTCTCATCCTTGATGAAGTTCACATACCTCATAAGTTCCAAGAATTTCCTCTCATATTCATCCATGGTCATGATCCCAAACTTGAGTTCAAATAAATATTGCATATTCTTGTCATAATATTTCTCTAACAAGTATTTCTGTTGGAAATATATTTTAAATTGCCTCCATTAGATCCTCTTCTCATCAATTTGATTAAAACCTACTTAAGTTGATCCCACCACATAGATTCTTTTCCTTGAATATGGTAGGATGCACATATGTCTTCTACATTTGATGAATTATTGTGCAATTGGAAATATTTCCTCATTCCCCAAAACCATGCTTTTGCATCTTCATCTTTCTTACAATCACCATCAAAAGTAGGAGGATTACTCTTCTTGAGCTCTCTTTGCAAATAATCTATCTCAGACCTCCTCCTCTATCTTCAAACAAGGGACACACTGGGATTATCTCTAACCTTGAACATGCATGGGATATTCTGTTTGAGTGTCCCGATGAAAGATGATGTCTACTAACACTCGTTCTTATAGACCCCCCATGGTCATGCCTCCTATTATGAGATCTCGATGCTTCTACTTGTGTTGTACTCCTTGCTTGTTTTGTGCCACAATATTTCTTGACTTGTTTCTACAATATATTTAGACTCAGTAGCATCACTTCTTAAGCTCTCATCATCCTTTCATTGTATGCTCTATAGTTATGCACTTCTTTTTGCAAGCTTCTCATAGTATCAATAAACTCCGCCTTACTTATTCACCCATTGGAATCAATTTCAACATTTCCTAGGATGATATGTAGACCTCTTATATCATCCTCATGGTTGTAGGATCCTTGGTCATCCTTCATATCTCTAGTCCTCATATAGGAACTAGATGTTCTTTCCTGTACCTTTACTTTTGAAAAAATGTGCATGCAACAATTTTTGTTAGAGTTATGCATATTGAAAAATATTTGTTAATTAGGTTAAAGGTAATTATTCATCTCAATTTATTAAGAACACAAATGCACTAATCTAAATTTTGATTCCTTAGAAACATTCCTCTTTGAATTGACTTTCCAACGACTATACTCATGCCTCATTCCGAGTAGTAATCTGAAAGTTACAACATTATGAAGTTTGCAAATATTTATTTGTAAACTATCAATTTTGTTGATGTGGCAACCTAGATAACATGGCATGGCACATGGTTGCTAATGTCCATATATTACTCCCTAATTAGGCCATGTAATTAACCTTGTTTTATTCCATTGACAATCAACTCATTCTTTGCATTGACGAGTTACAAAAAACACTACTTCTTAGATTTTGTCCCGAAACCCAAACTTGAATGAATCTGAGCTTTCAATCTGAATATCAAAAGTAATCTTGTTCATCAATTCGTTAATTTTTTCCAATCCCATGGATGAATATCAACCACTGATCATCAAATTCGATGTGATTTGGACCATCCATTCCCTAGCATTTCCAAACCTCACTGAACTTTGAAACCTCCATCAACGATTGATGATCGGTGATTTTCTTTAATAAACTGAATTTCAATACTTCACTGAATTTTTCAAATCCTAATAATTAGCAATCATGACTGATGTTTCCATTGGATGAACCAACGTTTTTGAAATCCGAAACATCCATCGACAATCGACGATCAATGTTTCTCTTAGTTGATGTGGCATGACACATGGATGATACCCACCTATCCTACCTTGACTTAGCCACATCATCCTCCTCTTTTTCCCTTCATCGACGATCAATGATCTCTCTTGCTTCAATGATTTTCTTACATTTATGAAAGGCTACTTCACAAAAAATTTCACCGAGCCACAATCACTCCATAAGGATTGATAATTTTCCTTCATCAATGATTTACAAAATCTCTACTTCATAAGGTTTTCTATGAACCTCGATCACTCCATCGATGATTAACGATTTCTTTTCATCAACGAATTACAAAAGGTTGCTTCATTCATCGAATTCCAACACTTAGAGATTTTCGACCAAATGTAGGATGAATATAGGCCATCGATCTCCAAACCAAAATGATCTCAACCATCGATTCATCATTCTTCACCAAACTTTGTCGATGAATCTCGATAGTTGATTGCCAAATCAAAAGAAATTTGAGCCATTGATTTTTTTGAACTTCATCGACAATTGATGATTTATTTTCATTAGTGAATTGCAAAAAGTTCACAGAATTTCACCAAATCCGATGAACTTAGAATTTATTCTCAAACCCATGTTGAATATGGACCATTGTTCTTTCATATCAAAATGATCTCAGTCATTGATTTATAAAACTCTCCAAACTCCACCGATGAATCTCGATCATCGATTCTTAATATTCAAGTGATATGGGTTGTTGGTTTTTCCAAACATCATCGACGATCAACGATTTCTTCAATCACTAACTCTAATTATACTTCACCGATTTTGATGAACCCCCAAAAATCCATTTCTAGGATGAATATTGACCGTTGATCTCAATGATAAAATGATCTCAATTGTCAATTCATTGAACTCTTTAGTCGCCTTTAAAACATATAATTCGACCTTCTAGGCCAGATTTGACTTTGTAACCTACAGAGTGATACCATTGATCATCTTTTGAATGGTTATGAGAGAAAATTAGACTCGACTCTGTTCATACATTTGGGGATTTCTCTACTGTTTCACCAATTTTCCCCAAATCCGACATAGATCAAACTTCACCATAGTAAATTTACCCAAAATTCATGCCGATCTTTGGCCCATTCAAGCTCGATGTTGAACCTTAAGCTCTAATACAAAATTGGAACATACCTAGATACTCATTGAGGCATGCTAATATAAAATTATGCTATGATACCACAATGTAAAACTTTGATACCAATTTTAAATGCAGAAATATACAACATGACATACAATCTCATGCAAACACCCATAACCATTAAATACATAAAGTAGTTAATTAAACATGTGCAAAAACTATTAAGAACATACACAAAAACATTCAATCATATAACATCACAGATGAATAAGTGTTATTTAGGCATAACAAGCAATGATAAATAACCTAACTCAGAAAGCAATATAGGGAAATTTACTCAACAATCCAACATAATTAAACACAATGAATATGAACACTTATCTTGTTAAAACACAAACCGTTACAAAGGAAAAATGTTCCTCCCAACCATAGAATTGTTATTCTAGTTATCAATATCAAGTCACCCCCAAGGTGGGGCTATGAATCCACAATATATGGTGGTTCCTAATGCTGGCTATTGTCCACTCTCAACAACAAACTGCCACAACCATTCCAACCCATCAACTCTCTTCCCCTCAACTCATTCAACCCAAGGAATGGGATCCCCTTATCTACCACGTAGTCCCTTAGGATATCACCCTTCCCTTTAGGTATCCAACATATCTCAGACATGAATCTCTCTGCTGGGGAATCCAAGAATCCATAGTTGTGACCAAGAATTTTCACCACATCAAACACTTACTCTCTTGACAATTTCTTCAATTGAAAATGCTCATGCCTGCAGACTCTCTTTCCAATAGTTCCAACCAATTGTTCTTCATGCCCAATCACTCCTTCAATCTTCAATGTGCTACTCTCTCCTATTGCTCCTGCAACTACATACCAAATTCTCCCCTACTCGCTCTCTCTGCCGATACGAATTATCTTTCCTTCCTTGAATCTCTCTTTTACCCAAAAGGATTTGCTTGACTCCCACACTTCCTCCATGATTTCTTGTACTCAACCCATTCTCTCCTTAATTCTATGAGATAATTTCACACCAACCCTCTTACATGCATTCAATGATTGGGGCTTGGAAACACTCAAGACAAAATACAAGGTTTATATACAATGATAATTTGGAAAGATGGTTTGGGTTTAATAGACATGGGTAACTACCCCTTTGGACCTCCTCCTTTTAGACCTTCCCTCTATTGTGGATACTTATCCCCTAAGTCTCTATTCGTGTCCATATGTAGCCGACAATACATTTTATTTATTATTTCAGACACACATATTACATTGCTTGGCCTATGGCCATACATCATATTCACATTATACATCATTAAACTAGGGATTAAAAATGGGGTTGTTACATATGGCTTACCTTACCAATCACTAATTCTACATGTCACATTTAATTATATTACTCATTTAGGATAATAATGATTTATCCTCAAATGATGACTCTATGAGGTAGCATCATCCATTGTACTATATATTTGTAGTATTGGAGTGAATACAATTGAGTTGGATTAAGTCTTTTCCGTCATTTTATTTTCTATATTTTATCAAAAGCAACTATACCATGTATTTAAACTGCTATAATATTGACTTAGAATGTTACATGGTGCACCCTTATAAATGAATTTTTTTATTAGATCCAAGAAATAATGTTTGCATGTTAAGTTTTTGGGAACTTATAAAGTTATGGTGTACACATTGTTGATTTTGTTTGGGAATTATTTTTAATCAAGAGACGACTTGCTAGTTGTTATAGTGAGTCACACACTACTTATTGTGCACTGAAATCTGACGGTGCTACGTCGATTGTTCAACGCAATTCCGTCGACACTCTGAAGAAACCTGGTTATTAGTTTCTTCGATGTAATGGGGTCGAATATCCGACGAAAATATTGACATCGGATATTTGACAAACCATATTCAGTTATGTCGATGATCCTAAGGACCAAAACCTCATCGAAATAAGCCACTATTTCTGGCAGACACTAGTCAGAATTTCGACCTAACTACAGGTTGCATATTCGATGTCCATACAGTAGATCCAATGGAGGGGCCATACCTTCCACAGATATTACTGTCAGACATGTTGTCAGATATCCGACTCCCACGTTTGTTGGATATTCAACGTCTATATAGTATATCCGATGGAGCTTCTATACCCTTGACAGATTTTACTATTGGACCATTCATTGAATATTCAACACAACTGTGTATATTAAAAAATAACAATAATATTGCATTACATTTCTTCTGCGTGAAGTGATCAAATCCTAGAGGTTCTCTAGGTCATGTGTCTCATTAGATCCATACCAAGACCCTCACGTACCTACCCAGGCCATAAATGACTAACTTGGGACCAATTTGATGATCTCCAAGGGGTATTCAACTAATCTATAAGAGAAAGAATTATCTTGAAATGGGGACTAAGATGATGGACCATGGGCAACCACAAAGGGTCTAGAGCTACCACCTAGGTGAAATAAATTTACATATATCATGTAAGCATGGTCCAATACAATGAGTACAAAAAGGTCACACTTTTGGTCGATCATTGATACAATAGTACAAAACATTGTGGTGGCACATCTAATCATGGTACTCTGAGCTCCCAATATCATCAAAATATGCACAAAATTCGCTCATAAGAAAGGTCACATCCAACTAAAAAATATAAGGTGCACTGAAGTGAATATGAGGTGTAACATGCTCAATAATAATAAGAAGTTTTAAAACAAGTTTTGATTTCAATTTTCCATTTCACTACAAACTATTGACGAGAAAGTGGAAAGTAAAACAACCAATGAAGAGGGTGGTATCAGGGATAGTAAACAAATTACATATATTTCAATCTACCTTTAGGATATTGATTAAAACATAACATATTAAACTTGCTACCAACACAAAGAGAAAATCAAAGCCTACTCCATAAGAGCCTTAACAAAGTACTACGGTTGGATCATCTCCTCCCAGGATAAACTAACAAAATTCCTCTCAAGGGATGAAGAAGAATGCTCCATGGGTCTTATGATAAAAATACGCCTCTTAATAGTGAACTACTCGTCAAATAATGGGAAATAATTTCCTTGTGCAATGATTGAGCTAAATTTGTTTGAAGGAAGTAAAGTAGCCCTTTCCCAAGGGAGTCTAAATAGACCAGAAAGGAAAAGGAGAATTATGAGAGGAATCACCTGAGAAAAAAATGGCATTGTAGAATAAGATCAAGTACAAAAAGGTTATCTCCATTTCCAACCATGAAAATTTTTCCTTCTCTAATTGAAATTACAATAAACCTTCTTCTTTTCAGTCTCAAGATAAGAGAGTTTCTAGAAAAAAATGGAAAAAGTTAAACTGTCGTTAAAAAAACAAATAACTTCTTTTGAATCATATTTTCCAAGTAATAAAATCAAATAATTTGTATTCCATAATTTGAAACCCAAATATTAATGCAAAGCTTCCTTATTTCATTACCATGAAATAAATGTTATATTTTAATATTTTAGAATTATAGTGATGGTCGATCATTTAGTAGTTATAATACATCATATATTTAAAGAGTTTTATGAAACTACATTTAAATTTTACATATAATATTTAATATTAGTTCTTTTTATATATCCATTAAAAACATATAATATTAATATTTTATAATAGTTATTTTTATATATCCATCAAAAAAGTGAGACATAATAAATAACATTATTTTTATAAACTCAAAGCCATTGCAAGTCCCACCTAGCACTCCAATTGTTCCATGATATCGAATAGTGGTAAACTAAATGTCGTCAAAGTTACTACTTCAATCAAATTTGCATATGATGTCAATAACACATTTGTGGTTCTCCTTTTTCATCTCCACTTAACCAAGTCAATATAGTGGTATCTTCTTTGTCATCTTTAACACCTTCATCTATAATTGTGCATATATTACCTGTCACCTCCCTTAATTCTATGTTGTTGGAAAGCTTCAAATTCTCTTCCCCATTCCCCAAAGGGTATCCCTATTTTCTCACTGAGTGAATTAGTTTATCACATATAAAATGAATTTCCCATCAAAATAAGATATTTATATAACCATATATCTACATCTTTAGTGGTGCATTGAATTCCAACATTATTGACGATAAACTTAAGAATGTAGGGATGACCCCATAAGATTTTTAAATTTGCACGAACAAAGCCATCAAGTTTAAAAGATTTTAGAGAATCCCTCCTAATATTATTGTGAAGTATCAATCCATCTAGCACTTCTAAGAAGGTCATCACATGGGATGTGGCCACTCCTCCCCCTAGGAAGGGTTGCAACAACTAACCAATTAGTCTTTGTACAAAGGCCCTGATTAGCGTGAACCTTATGAATTGCGATAAGCCAAGTCAAAGTTGTAAGCCTACCATGATGTTACTCAAAATTGACTCAACTTCTTTCTTTACCATACTTCCTCTACTACCAATGAATGATAGCCCACTTAGTTGGTTTTTTAAATTATGTTCCTTTTCCCATTTTACTTTTTACCAAAAAGGTATTTTTCTTTTAGAGGGCATGTTCTTCTATTTCTTCAATCATCTTTCATGTTTTAATGATGATGACATAAATTGTGTATATTATAAAAAATTAATAAGATTGCATTACATGAGATCCTGGGAAAGTTTTAATTGCCTCCAACCTACCATCTCATGACTTGGATTACATTTCCCCTGTTTTGTGGAAAATAATCTAGTGGTTATCCTTATTAGCCTAACTGTGTGTCCACTAGAGATGCCATTGAAATTCTAGCACCACCTCAATATAACTTTCTGGTGGTAGTCTACTTGCATTATAAATTGGAAAGATATCTATGATCCGTCTACATAAGAAGAGGAAAACTTTCATTGAGGATTTAAATAACTTATGGTGTTCTCTATGACTACCCAAAATGTGCATGTTACTACTATATTTGCACCTGATCCCATTGCAATATCATTAACAAATGCTATCTGAATCAAACACACAAAATTTTGCATGCAATTAATTAAACAGAAACATAACAATTAGAAGAAGAAATCTTCGATTTACTTTTCTCAAACTAGTTGGGGAAAGATAACATGAAATCAATGCAATATTAACAATGTTTTATGTGAGCATCACAAAAACAATATAATTTTTTTTATCATAGTTTTACATGGTAATTAAAGCATATACATATTCTACTTCGAAAGAAATAAACCTCAATTACATTGAAAAAATACACCTAAAATCTAAGAGATATTATTATTCTAAACAAATTAGCATTGACCCACTTGAATGCCAACTTGCAATGATAATGATATCATTTTTCACAAATGTGAAAAAGGAGATATAAAGCAAAGCTAACAATTCTTACCAGAGTTTTTTTGTATGCATGGATATGATATTGACGCCAACAGACTTTGTATAGAGTCTCAATAACTACAAAAATAGTTAACTAATCATAATGCACTGTACGCGTACACACTCACAAAAGCACATAAAAAGTCATGTTTATACACACTTGAATATTTTAAAAGAACATTAACGTTTGATAGATTGCATATGCACCACATGAATGCATGTCTGACACTTGTGATGAGCGAAGGAATGTTGACAAGATTGTATGGATATAAAATAATTGAAATGATAGTTGCAACAAACATAGTATACCTGGTCCTCCATCATAGAAGATGAAATAGAGCCAATTTCCTAGCAGGGCATGTTCATGTTGTTCCATGTGTTACCCATGTTTTCTACTCTTTCTCTAGTTGTTTTTCGTAGGCTCCCAGACACATAAAAAAAACCAAATCAAGAATTAAAAAAACATGGGCATCATAAACCTTGTCAGAAATGCGTTGTGGATCATGGAATGACTGCCCTTCAAACTTGCATTTGTCAAATATAATAATAGGTTAAATGACTGAATAATAACTAAACATCAATGAGCTTGTATTTGACAAAGAGAATTAAATGTTATATGACTGAATAATAATTAAAGATGTATGATGCTCTAGAAATACTAAAGGGGAATACCTCATGAATGAGCTCCTCTTGGTTTTGAGAATAATTTATTCTCTCTAAATAGGACCAATGACGTGAAGGTGGAATCTTGTTCGGTCACTCCCCCCCCTCACATCACTCTCAATTCCCCATACCCAATCATGCATAACAAGTAACAAAACAATAATTAAAGGCAAATTAAATCAAGAAGGTACATGCATACATAACATACTATATAAAATCCCAGAAATGACAGTTGCGAAAAACATAGTATATCTGGTCCTCCATCATAGAAGATGAAATTAATTAGGAGAAATGAACTTCCAACATAGTTTTCCTTAGCTAAATTGGTGTTTTCAAATGATCTAAAAATGAAAAGGCTTGAGTCTCTTTAAAATTGCAAGCGTAAATTGTACGTGCTTGGGTAATAGGATCAGTTACAAACACATAAAACTTAATGAGTTTTTACTTAATCATGAGCAGCATAAACAAACATAACAACCATCAAAGTAAACACATTAACACAACAAAATGATAAAGGAGTTCACCCCTCTCTTGGGCTACATCTCCTGGTCCAGCTTCCAATGGATCATTTTCGTTAATGCTCAAAGTGTCAAAATCAGTGCTTTACAATGATCATAATGAAAAATAGATGGCTTCAATGGCTATAGAACGTCAAAAAACCCCTAGTTGGGCTCTTCCTGCACCTGGTTTGGCCAAAAACTGAGTTGGAATCACTTCCTGGAAGTTTCTCCCAATTCTTTGCTATCTCTGCTCACCAAAATGCACCTATGTGCGATTAACCTAGTTCACAGGCATTTCCCATGCCAAAAACCCAACACCGTGCACATTCCACAAATCGTGGTGAATATTTGAACTGTTAGCGTGCCAAGTTCCTTAACCATTGGGGGTGTCGGTCGCATGGGTTCCATGTGGCCACGTCCCAACACAAAGTTTGGATCCGTTTGCAACTGTTGGAACTCGCACTCCTGGTGGTCATATGGCAAGGGAATATGTGACCATTGGCTAACTATTGGAGAGTTCCCACGCTCCGTTCATATGGAAAGTGATATGTTTGTGGGTTCATGATCGAGGGCGAGGGATAGGCATCGACCCTTTCTCCACCCGACCATAGATCACATCAAGTTTAAATCATAGTTTAATGCATATTGGGGGTAAGGAACACTGGTAAGTGAGCTGGTAGCCCGACCTACGCTAGTACTCTTCCACTCCCGGAGGTCGTGGGTTCAACCCCCACGGACTCCAACCAAAATTTTACATCACAAAGGGGTGAAACATGGCAGTCCATTTCTAGGCCACGTGGCGCCATACCATTGGTCCCCAGCCACGCCACATGTTGAAATTAGATAGGTCCACCTCATGTTCCAATCACCTTGCCACATCAACACTTTTGCCTATTTAACAATCCATGTCATCCTACCACGTCAGCTGTACGGTCGTACAGACTGTATGGTCAACTTCCACATGGTCTGTATGGACTGTATGGATTGTACAGTGAACAAATTTTTTCCTGTTTGCAAAGTGGAGAGAACATGATATCTCTCGCATAAAACATCCATTTGAACCCGTTCAAGTTGTGTTTGAGCATATTTTGATCCCCTGGATCACTCCTCCCCATTGGGAATATTTTGGACCTTCAAAATACTACTTTCAGTCTATCTGAAGATGAGGGTACAATTCCCTCACCTTTCAACCTCAATCCATTTGGTCTTGCTTGGATTTGTGCCTTTAAGACCAACACGAAGGTATTCCACATTCCCTTGTTTTGAAGTTCACATCCTCCTATCAAGGATTGTCTCCTCATGCAGTTCTGAAAGATATTCTGGTGAGGAATGATCCATGGAAGGAATCTGAACATGCTCTCCTTGATCATCAATAAAAGGAGGCTCATATAATCTCAAATTCTCAACATTAACAACTGCATACATTTTCATATAAGGAGGAAAATCCAAACATAAGGCACTGTTACCAATATTTTCAAGAATCTTGAAAGGTCCATATCTAATTGGTTTCAATTTTTTACCTTCTCCTTTAAGCCTCTCTTTGCTAATGTAAAGCCAAACTTCATCTCCAACTTGGAAACTGTGATCAACATGATGCTTGTCGTGTCTTGTCTTGTACTTGGCTTGACTCTTTTCCAATTGTTATTGTACCATTTTATGCACCAACTGAATTTGTTCAATGAACTTCTTTTCTCTATCAATGTCATATTGACCATCGATAGCAATATCTTTCCCAAAGATAAAATCTGAAGGATATTTTAGCAAAAACCAAAACATGCCTCAAATGGAGATGTTTGAGTCAAAGAGGGATTAGCCCAGTTGTAAGCATGCTGAATTAAGTGTAGGTGCTCATCCCAAATCTTAAGATGTTTTCTGGAATAACCACGAAGAAGATGTACTACTTCTCTATTCACCACTTTTATTTCACCATCAGTTTGTGGATAAAATATTGTGCTCTTTTTTAGCTTGGTATCCATGAGTGCCCATAAACTTGACCAAAAGCTCCCAATCAGAAATAATGGATTTGGGAAACCCAAAATGTACCCAAACATGTTGAAAGAAAATTTGTGCCATTTGTTCAGCTATAACCTGCTTCTTACAAGGCATCAAAATACACATTTTGCTGAAACAGTCAACCACAACATAAAGATAATCATGATTCCTTTTAGACATAGGTAGAAATCCTACAAGTTTTGTGGAAATTGTTGGCCCTCGACCAAGTTTTGGAGAACCTTGATCGTGTTTGACCATTTTTTGGACTTCGATAAGCTGGTCAAAGATGAAGCGCCCAGGAGAAGCAAAGATTGCAGGATCTTGCCACTTTTTGCGGGCTTTTTGGGTTTAGGGTTTATGTAACAAGTATGGGATGTCAGCCCATGGGTCTTACCCATGTTTAGGCCCCTTTTGTAATGTATAAATAAGTATCTAGGCGATGTAATAAGGAGTCAGTTGTAAGCTAGTGAGATAAGTGCAAACAGTTGTGAATGCTTTGTGCATACTGTGTGTTGAGAACTTGCAGAGCTAAGTGCAAGTGATTGTAAGAAGGCTCTATGCTGTGCTAAGCTTGGGGAAGGAGGATATGGCGAGGTGCGTGTAGATCTCTTGTCCTATGAAGAGCTGGTTTTGTGGCTATGTGCAAGTAAGAATATTGAAAGAAGATAATAAAGAAGACAAAGAGTTGGTGGACGTAGCCCCACGCTGGGGTTGAACCACATATACCTTGTGTTGTGATTTCTCTGTGCGATTGATGTGATTTATTATTAGTGTTGTAATATTTATGTATGTAGATACAATTTATGGAGTATCTTAGTGCTTAGTGATACGAATGAATGCTAGATTTCATCTATTTCTATGTGCTAAGTGCTTGGATGTGTTAGATCTTATTGAATACTGCGATGTTCTATAATTCGGGTTTTACCTGTGATGTGAATAAGGGGTTAAAGACTAATGAATATTAAATACTAAGTGCTCTGTTAAGTATTGTGATCATAGATCTGTGTCCCAGCTAGGTTGTAGACACTTGAGTCCTGAAACCTCCTTGCCTCTATCTCAGGTGATACTTCATCTGCTTCATAGGTGTTGCCGAAAGGGCCGGTAGTTAGGGTTTTGTTGGTGCCCTATTGAAGTGTTGAACCCTGGGTCTTCCCCTGTACCAAAAAATGGTTCCTTTGCTAGGTACTGAAACTGTGATTGCTGGGAACTGAAGAAAATAGAAATCTCTGTGCGTAGATCTGTTGCTCTAGTGCATAGTACTCTACTTGACTTGTGAAGCTCTTTGTTAAGAAGAGAAGTCTGATCTGAAGAAAATAGGTAAGATCTTAAAGCTTTGTGCTCTGATAAAGGTAAGGTAAGTGGAAATTTTTGTTTCAAAAGAATGGATCTAGGTATGCTTGATAGATTTTGTCCTAGTCTGAAAACTAGGGCACAACTAGAAGAAAGAAGATATGATATGAATAGATCAGATAGAAATAGTGAAAGATATGTTATCCCTATGCATAGAAAGAATTGTTGGACTAACAAGTGGATGTGGGATCCTAGAAAGAATATTTTGCAGGTCTATCACTGTGATCCCAGTGCGTAGTACAAGAAAGGTTGGGGATCATTTAAGAGAAAGAGAGGATTGACTCTTTGTTATAGTTTCAAAAGACTGGGACATCTTGCTAAGGAATGACTTGGCATAGGTCCTATTTGCCTTTGTTGTAAAGCTACTGGACATGAATTTTTAGATTTCCCTAGAATGATTGCTAAAGTTGAAAAGATGAACATGAAACAAGAAAACCATGAAGAAGGTAAAAAAACTAAGGATATACTAAAGAACCAGAAATAATTCGAGGCTATATTATTGTAGATGAAAGAAACACTGAATGATCACAAAGACATCAGTTTATCAGAGATCTTAAAAGAGAAAGAGTGCATAGAAACAAGAATATGAGACTTCGACATAGACTGTGTATTGGACACAGAAACACAGGTGAACATCATGACATAAAGTACTTGGGAAATCTTAGGAAAGCCTGCTATGGTTCCTTCATTGAGAGGAATATGGTTGTTTAAAAGAAAGTTGATAACCCTATGTGGAAGAATTTCCCATGTACCTATGGTTTCTCATGGAGCATCAACAAAAGAAAAATTTGAGGTCATTAAGTTTGTTGAGAACAACACTCCTTTTGCACATTTGTTAGAAAAGACTTGGATCGAGAGAGATCAGATACGAAGGAAAGAAGAAGAGGTAGACATGGAACAAAAAAATAAATAATTAAGGGATTTCATGGCTAGTAAAATAGCGAGACTAATACAAGAACAAGAGGACAAGTGAAAGCGACTATGGGCTAGAGATCTGGCTGTCGAAGTTGAAAGAACACAAGAAGGCTTAAAGAACCTATCCATGCAGGAGAGTAGAGCACCTACTCCAGAAACAGTAAGATAAGAAGTATTATCCTCGAACCTTGTGAAATATCCTCAACAATGCGAAGTTACTATACTAAGAGAAGATAAAAACAAGAATGGAAAGAGGAATCCAGAGACATAGACCACAGGGAAGAAATCAAGAAAGCTTAGTAAGAAGAAAGAAAATCTAGAAAAATTATAGGAGGTTCCATAGAAGACTTCGCAGAAGGAATGTTTGCAGAACTTGAACCTCACCGAAATAACAGAACAACATAGACTGGAACTTCACCATGACGAAGCAATATGACCATTGGAGGCATCCCAAATGTTAGAACAACGCTCCAAAATGGATAGAAACACAGTTATTTTCGGAACGTTCGCCATTGGATTGTTGGGACCGTGCCATAACAAATGGAATTGTATTGATTGATGAAGTCCAATGTGGTGTTCCAAAACTACTACCTGAAGCTAAAGAGAGCCATTTAATCCTTCCCTTGCATGATGCTGAATACACTTCATAGGTTCAGGCCAATAGTGAAGTTCCACGTAGACATGCATTTCATTTACATCACTGCACGTGGAGATGAACACAAGGAAGAGCTCCAATCCTATTACAAAATCACCAAGGAAGATATGGAGGAAATAACCAAGGAATGGCCTGCGAAATTCCTTGTACCAGTCGAAAAGACATAACTCTCTGACATCGACCTCATCAAAAGTACTGTAGTCACTCGAGAAGAGTATGATGGACCCAACAGGAGTAAGAAGAAAAAGAAGGAAGAGGTGCAGGAAATAAACAACGCATTAGAGGAAACTGCATTGGAGTCACCTGAAGGAGGAGGGGATGACAAAGGGGAAGAAGACAAGTAGAAATAGGGTGAAGTGACACCACCTAAATATCCCCTTACAAAGGCTGAGACATCGAATAAAAGAAAGGTTTCCCCAAAGAAACCCACAACGCGGAAGAAGTCACGAGCCAATAAACCTCCATTATAGACTGTGCTCATGATGGATGATATTGACCTCATCATCGCCACTGTATCAGATACCTCAGAGGAAATTTTGCAGTGAATTGAAGCCAAACATGAGACAATGTTCAACAGGATCGAGGCATAGCTTAAATGGGTACAACAGGCTCTTTATTCGAGCCACGTAGTGTCTATTGCACCGTTGTCATCAGGGGGCATAGAAGTAGGAGATGAGCCTGCCTAGCTACACAAATTAGCAGATTCGACAGAGTCTCACCTTTGTTGGGTCCAGGAGGAAAAGGAGCAGGCCATAAAGGCATTAAATCAATCAAAGGAGGAAGCCTTGGAGAAACGTCGGATTGTGCAGCAAGAGAAATATGACCTCCATGTGAATTTTGCAGAGGATAAAGCACAGATCCAGAAGGAAAAAGAACAACTGCTCATAGAGCAGATTGGAGTTAAAGAAGAAGTCACTAGAGAACTTCTCTCTGTGCCAGGCCTGGAACAGATGGAAGAGGAAACAAATGAGAGTCAAGTGGGGAAGCTCATTGAAGCCATTCAACATCTCCAAGCAAGAGTAACAGAACTGGAATTGCAAGCAATGCCAAGCACTCTACAAGAAGTGAGAGATCAGAGGGAAGAAACTGCTCGGATCACAATCGAAAGAATCAATACATTGGCCTTATAATGCAAGCAATTAAGCAATCAAAGTGCACAGACTTACAAGCACCTTGCATAGGATCCATAACTAAGGACATTGGAGTCATAGCTCCAGGAAGCAAAAAAATAAGCAGGGACAATGCAAGCATAATTGAAGGTATTGTCAGTGGTTGAAAAGATGAAAAGGTCACAAGAACAATGCTGAGTTCAACAACAGGTCCATGCCATCTAGAGTAAAGTCATGGAAGTGACCTAGAGACTCCAACCGATACAAGACGAAGCCTGCACACTTTTTGAGGAGATCGAGGAACAAAGTGCGTAACTAGAACAAGTGGTCACCATAGTGGAAAAACGCTTGGAAGGACATGCCACTGAGATAGTCATTTAGGAATTCATTGAGCAGGAGGCTTTGGCGAAGCAGTAAGTCGAG
The DNA here is from genome assembly GCA_009831015.1 of Picea engelmannii. Taxonomy (NCBI): domain Eukaryota; kingdom Viridiplantae; phylum Streptophyta; class Pinopsida; order Pinales; family Pinaceae; genus Picea; species Picea engelmannii. The sequence goes on along the minus strand of ML782157.1, from coordinate 500,841 downwards.
GCAGCTTGAGCCAAGCTCGAGGCCTTGAAAGCAGAGTTGCCTAGATCAGAGTGACTCAGGACGAGTCACAGGTGAGTGTTGGGGGCCTGTTGGCCCTTGACCAAGTTTTGGAGAACCTTGGTCGTGTTTGACCATTTTTGGGATTTCGATAGGCTGGTTAAAGACAAAACACCCAGGCGAAGCGAAGATCACTGGATCTCACCCCTTTTTGCGAGATTTTTGGGTTTAGGGTTTATGTAACGAGTATGGGATGTTGGCCCATGGGTCTTACCCATGTTTAGGCCCCTTTTGTAATGTATAAATAAGTATGTAGGTGATGTAAGAAGGAGTCAATTATAAGCCAGTGAGCTAAGTGCAAATAGTTGTGAATGCTTTGTGCATATTGTGTGTTGAGAACTTGCAGAGCTAAGTGAAAGTGATTGTAAGAAGGCTCTATGATGTTCCAAGCTCGGGGAAGGAGGATCTGGCAAGGCGCGTGCAGATCTCGTGTCCTATGTGGAGTTGGTTTTTTGGCTCTGTGCAAGTAAGAATATTGAAAGAAGATAATAAAGAAGATGAAGAGTTGCTGGACATAGCCCCACGCTAGGGGTGAACCACGTATACCTTATGTTGTGATTGCTCTATGCGATTGATGTGATTTATGCTTAGTGTTGTAATCTTTATGTATGTAGATACATATGATGGATTATCTTAGTGCTTAGTGATATGAATGAATGCTAGATCTGATCTATTTCTATGTTCTAAGTGCTTGGATGTGTTAGATATTATTGAATATTGCGTTGTTCTGTAATTTGGGTTTTACCTGCGATGTGAATAAGGGGTTAAAGACTAATGAATATTAACTGCTAAGTGCTCTGTTAAGTATTGTAATCATATATCTGTGTCCCAGCTAGGTTGTAGATACTTGAGTTCTGCAATCCTCCCTACCTCTACCTCAGGTGAGACTTCATCTGCTTCGTAGGTGTTGTTGAAAGGGCCGGTAGTTAGGGTTTTGTTGGTGCGTTGAACCCTGGGTCTGCCCCTGTACCAACATAAATTATTTCCCAAGGACGAGAAGGAACCGGAAGTGGATTATACAAACCCAACTTTCTATTGCCAGGCTTACTTGTAGCACATAAAGAACATCCTCTTACATATCTTGAAACACTTTCATTCATTTTAGGCCAATAGCAATACCTTTGCAAATTAGCCATTATCTTGCCTACACCAAAGTGGCCAACAATAAGAGAAGAATGTGCTTCCCTTATGATGTTGACTCTTTCACTCTGTGGAATACATATCTTGTCAAGATGATACAAATGCTTATCATGTACATGGTAATCCAATTGCTAAATTTGGTTAGAATGACACAAAGTTGAACAAACCTCTTTAAAATCAACATCTAAAGCATACCGTTCAACATAGGTCTCATGCATGGTAGAATTATGCTTAAGAATAATCAAAACACTAACAATAGGCCTAGAAAGAATATAAGAAACTTTGTTATAAATGCCTTTTTTATACCTTATAACCAAGTGGAATTGTTGTAGAAAACCCATCCATTTGAAGTTCCTTGCTTGTTGTAGCTTTGTTTGTGATTGTAAGTATTGCAATGGTTGATGATCTGTGTGAATGCTAGTTTCTTTTCCGAACAAATAATGTTTCCATTTTTTCACACTTTGTACCAATGCATACAAATCATTATCATAAGTAGGATAGTTAATCACAACACCATTAAAAGTTTCAGAATGAAAACAAATGGGCTTACCATGTTGTAGCAAGATTGCTCCCATTGCATATTTTCTTGCATCTGTTTGGATCTCAAATGGCTCTCTCAAATTAGGAAGTGCAAGAACTAGAGCTGAACTAATCTTCTCCTTCAATTCATCAAAATATTTTTGTTGCTTGCCTCCCCATTGGAAAACTTGCTTGATGCTTGTCACTGCATGTAATGGAGCTGCAATTGAAGAGAAGTTAGAAATAAAATTTCTCCAATAGTGGGCTGCTCCAAAAAATATTCTTACCTCTATCACATTATTGGGCTTGGGCCAATCCAAAATGACTTTTACCTTGGAAGGATCAATTTTCAGTTCTCCTCCTCCAACAATATGTCCCAAGTAAACAAGTGAGGTCTTTCCAAACTCACATTTAGACATCTTCAAAAACAAATTTTATTTCTTTAAGACATCCAAAACTTACTTTACTTGCATAACATGCTCTTCACGATATTTGCTAAATATCAAAATGTCATCCAAGTAGACAATCACACAATCATCAAGAAAAGGCCTTAAAACATCATTCATGACTCTCATTTATGTAGCAGGATCATTACAAAGCCAAAATGGCATTACCATCCACTCAAACAAACCTTTCTTTGTTTTGAAAGCTATCTTCCAAGTGTCTCCTTCAACAATCCTAATCTGATGATATCCACTTCTCAAATCCAAATTAGTAAAATACTTAGCATCTTTCAATTGATCAAGCAAATCATCAATTCTAGGAAGAGGATAATGATTCTTTACCATAATCTTGTTCAAGGATCTGAAGTCTATACACATGTGCCATGTACCATCTTTATTTGGCACTAAAACAATTGGTGACCCACATGGCTATGTGCTTGACATGATGACCCCTTTTTCAAGCAACTCTTGGATTTGTTTTTTAATTTCAACATTCTCCATGACTGACATCCTGTACTTACCAATGTTTGGAAGAGGACAATATTGCTGCAATTGTATCTCATGTTGGATACCTCTTTTTGGAGGCAATCCTTTTGGTTCCTGAAACATCTCATCATATTGGTTAACAACCTCATATAAATCATATCTCAAATTTGCATCACAACCTTTGAAAGTTTCTTTTTCGACATTGTCATTGGGTTTGATCATCAAGAGGACAAAGTTATTACTAGCATTGACTAATCTCTTCATTTATCCAAAATTTACACGTGACAAATTCAACTTCTTTGTATGTGCTCTAACAATGTACTCAACTCCATTTTTAAACAAATGATACTTGTTCTCATGATGATGAAAAATGGCTCTCCTATCATACAAATATGGGATTCCCAACACAATACCACAAATATCCAATGGAATAACATCAAGCTCTACCTCATCTATAAAATTTGCAGTGATGGAAAATCTAAGTTTACACCTTCTTGTCATATGCAATTTGGCATTGTCACATATCCATCCTAGAGGGTATGGTTTAGGATGTGGAGTAGTTTCCAATTTTAATTTCTTGACAATGTCTTTAGATATGAGGTTTTCTTGAGATCCAGTATCAAAAACAATATCTATCTTGGTATGCTTTGAAATAACCCTTATGTGGAAAAGCTCTATTTTTTCTTTTTCATGTTGAGTTTTATTGAGGCTACTACTACTTGAAGAACTAGTACTTGCAATATAATCCTTACCTTGAAAACCCATGACTGTAATTTTTGTTTCATCTCCCGAATTAGAACCTAAATCATGTTCTGTGGTTGCATCAGTCTTTGGTTTTCCTTTGTTGTTGAACTTTTTGGGTCTCTTTTTAGGATGAAGTTTCCAACAATGGTCTTCATCATGGCCATCTTTTGAACAATGTTTACATGTGAAGTTTTCTCCCTCTTTCCTGACTGAAGCATTCTTTCTTCCATTTCCCTTGAACTTCTTCTTTCCTTTGTATCGATGAACAAAAGGATACTTTCTTCCCTCTTGAGGTTCATTCCTCCCTCTTGCTTCCAATTGATTTGCCCGCACACAAACTTCATCTAGATTTGCAGGGTTAAACATAAGTATTGTGTGCCTCAAGTAGCTATGTAATCCTCCAATGTATTTGAGTAAAGTTTCTTGAGAATATAAATCTATACCAAAAATCAAAGATCTTCTTCTAAATTCTTGAGTGTAACTTTGCACACTTTGCCCTTTATCTTGTCTAAAGTTTTGCCAATCCATAATAGCTTTCTACATGTATGCTAATGGATAAAATTGTCTTTTAAGTGCAACAATAAAATCATTCCAAGAGTACAAAACTTTACCATGTTTCTTCATGTCCTCTTGAGTTTTGGATTCCCACCAAATGAGTGTTGCACTTTCCAATCTAAGAGAATCAAGCTAAATCTTAGTTTCATCATCTTTGATTCTTTGTATCCTACAATACACTTCAATCTGACAAATCCAATTATCCAATTTCTCAGCATTTACCTCTCCATTGTACATAGGCAATTCAAACTTAATATCAAGCTTAAGAAAAGGAGTTTGTAGAGGAATTTTACCATGTTAATTGGAGAATTTGGAGGTGGTTGTGAAATGGTAGAAGACGTCGAAGATGGAGGTGGAGTATCACCATTCCCTCCATTTCCTTTTGGAGTTTTATAACCACTATCTTCATTTCCCTTTGGAGGATTTGATATTTCACCTTGCAACCTTTCATTTCTTTTTTCAAATAAAACTTTTACCATTTCTGTCATGTCATAGAAATCTTTTCTGAAAGTTTTATCCTCTGAAGTAAGAGTTTCATGACTCTCCTCATGAGCCATATGTTGGTTGTGGAGCCTGATTATCTTCCTGATTCAGAGGTCTTTGTTTTTAGCCATGTTTATACCCCATGAATACTTTACACCCTAGAATAATGTACACTCCTCCACACGGAGGAGTGCAGGAGTGGGTTACCCCTTCCGTGGGGTCCATCCCCCCGACTAGGGGGTCCGGGGGAAAGCAGGCCTCCAGCGAGGGTTCAGGGGCGAATCCCCCGAAGGAAAAATTGCCTTGTAAATGTATATTGTAATTTCATAGTAAATCTAGACTGTTCATTATAAGGTTGCATATTTGGCGATATAAGTTATGTTAGGTTTTTTTTCCCTAGAAGTTGTTACAACAACTTATAATTTTTAACTTTGATTCTTTGTTTTTGCCTCTTAATTTTTTTTTTTACTAAAAAGCAAAAAACTTTGGAAATTTCCTTTTAATTTAAAATAAATCCATAGGTGTTTTATATATCATAAAGCACTTACAATAATAACTGTTGATGAATTTTACTTCTTGATCAAATGGTTTTTTGTGATCTTCGAAATATAAAAGTTGCCCGAGTTTTAAAGAAAATATTTAATGGTCGCTTCGGAGCTTCGCGCTTAGGGTGTTCCAAGAATTCTAAACAACAAAATGTTGGAAGGTTTATAGTTGGGAGTAAGCTTGTCATTGATGGCAAGAACAACGATGGCAAAGATCATCATGATCAATAGTGAAATGATAATGGAAGAGTAAACTCCATTTTATAACTTTGGATACCGGGAGTTGAAGTGTCAAAACACTTCACCACCGAAGTGGCGAAATCGCGAAGTGGCACAATCGCAAGGTGGATGAAATTGCAAAGCGGTGAAATCACAAAGGTGGATGAAATCGTGAAGTGGCGAAATCGCGAAGTGGCGAAATCGTGAAGTGACGAAATCGCAAGGTGGACAAAATCACGAAGCGACGAAATCGTGAAGCGGCGAAATCGTGAAGGTGGATGAAATCACGAAGCGACGAAATCGCAAAGTGGAAAAATCACGAGAAGATCTAGGCCGTAGGATCTGGGGTATCTACGAAGGCTCAATAGCCATTAGATATGGTGAAGCTGCAATGTGAATATGTCCAAGAGTCATCTAACTCTCCAAAACTGTGAAGGAATCTTGGCCATCCATCGGAGACAGTCGTGGACCGTTGATCAAGAGGACGCGTGGTGAAAGATCAGAGCACCACAAAGACTCCATTTCAGAGTTTCGCAAGTCGTGAAATCCAAAGGAAAGAGGTTCAAACTCATGATATGCGAGATCATGAAAAGATCTTGACCGTCAGATCACCAAGGATTCTGGATCATCAATCTGAGCTCCATCTCGGAGCTTCGCCTATCGCGACTTGGAGTGACGAGAACCTCCATCACAGGAATCATGAGATGCGAACTCACGATAATATCTAGACCATAATTTCACCAAGGATTCTGGACCATTGATCTGAGCTCCATCTAGGAGCTTCGCCTATCACGACTTGGAGTGACGAGAATCTCCATCTAAGGATCAACGAGATGCAAGATCACGAAAATATCAGGACCGTCAAATCACCAAGAACGAGGACCATTGAATTGAGCTCCATCTCGGAGTCTCGTCTATCGCGAATTGGAGTGACGAGAATCTCCATCTAAGGAATAGCGAGATGCGAGATCGAAAAAAGATCAGGACCGTTGGATCACCAAGAATGTGGACCGTTGATCTGAGCTCCATCTCGGAGCTTCGCCTATCATGACTTGGAGTGATGAGAACCTTTATCTTAGGAACAACAATACGCGAAATTGCGATTTAATCACAACCGTCAGATCAAGGTGTGATCTGGACCATTGATCCGACTCCATTTCGGAGTTTCGCGAATCACGACTTAGAGAGGCAAGAAACATAACCACAAGAACACCAAAATCGCGATATGATCTGAGCTATTGAATCAAGATCAGATTTGAACCGTCGAATTATAGGACAAGTGACAAGTGATTGGAATTTCGCTGACTTGGAGTCAACGAAGCATGGTGTGGAAACTCGCAAAATATGAAGCGCCTTTTGGCACAGCCTATGGTCACCATCGGTGGTCACGAGAAGGGAAGGAGTCAGTTCAGAAAAGCTCCATTTCAGGTTTTTGGGGATCACAACTTGGAGAGTCGAGATGCCTCATCTCCAGATTCACAAAATGTGAAATCGGGAAAGCGCTTTATGCATAAGCGCGTGGTCACAGCCATTGGGCACATCGATGGAAGATGGCTAAAGAAGCTAGAGGTGCTAAGCTTCACCATACGAATGCCAAAATACTGAAAAGGTGAAATGTTGCTGTAATTGGTGGTCACTGCTTGTGGTCATGTAGAGGAGGGAGCTAGAGTAGCCAAGCTCCTTTTCGGAGCTTGCGACATGAAGAGTCAAGATGCCTCATCGCAGAATCTTCGAATTGAGAAAGTGAGAAACGCATGAATCATGATAATATCCTTCAGAGATAATCCAATGGTGTAGATGAAACTGAAGGAGATCAGAGGGCTACTATTTCATGTCACAGTGTAACTGCCAGAAACCATTGATGGTTTCTTCCAGAGGACTCGAAGACACTTCGGGGTGATTGACAGAGGAGATGAAGAGTCTCTCGGAATCTTCAAGAGGGATGAAGATGATCGTGGAGGCAATTGACAACTAGATGAGAATTGAAGCCTATAACTGGAACAGAGAAGGTGAGCTTGACTTTCACAGAGAAGACGAAGAGTATCAACTGCCAGAGAGGCTGAGGAATCTCAGCATAACATATAGTGATGCTAAACGAGTTGAAAAACGACCAAAGAAGCTGAAGAGTCACGATGATGATTAGACAAAGCACTCAAGTTGTGGAGGATATCGACACGGTGTGAGTATGCATAGGTATTGCTCACATTGCATGCACAAGGAGCACAAAAGCTATAAATACACAGTATAAAGAAGAGATGTGGTTGATGTTGATGTTGGTGTAGTCGTGATTGTCGTTGTTGAAGGTGAGTCATGTGTGAATAAGGAGGAGAGTGTAGCAGCTGAATTGAACAGAAGAGGAATTTTGCAGTGAATGGACATGGTGCACAGAGCATAAAGAGCAGAAGAACATACAATGAAAGTCATGTGTGCATGAAGGTAGTGAGGCAAACAGAGCAACAAAATGCAGCAGAACAATGATGAGTCTGGTAAGCCATTGTTGAACATTATATCACTGTAATAAGTTTCAGTAGCAAAGATTTATATTTCAGGGTGGAAGGGAGGTGCTAGGGAGGAATTTTTTCCTCATAGGTTCAAGTGGGTGCTTGAACACAGGGATTTGTAGCTTCCATCTGGTTACAGCCAGAGAAACCAGGGTGGCAGGGTGGTGCAAGGGAGAACTCTTGTTCTCTGTTATATAGGTTGGTGCCTGCATGATTGGAAGTTGTTTCTTCCATCCAGTTGGTGCTGGAAACACTCAGGGAGTTGGTGCTCATATGTATGATAATGTAAAGAATGTAACTATTACTTATCATATAAGGAAAAAGAGGTTTTTACCCTGTATGGGGTTCCTCGGGAAATATCTGTCTCTGTGTTTCTCATATATGTGACTGATGCTGAATGTGCCATTGTTTATTTCCCTGCATTATTGTGATCATCATTCTGTGTTTCTGCAAAGAGTTTAAAAGAAGCATAATTTTTTAAGCACGATAACAACTGATTCACCCCCCCCCTCTCAGTTGTCCAACACAAAAACCCTGAAGTCCCAAAGTCTCGAAGACAACTCCTTGTGATAATTTCTAAAGGACTTACAGATGAGTCATAGGACACACCTCATTTACAATCTTTTCTTGGATGACACATGGCACTTATTTTTACAATTTACGCCAGATGATTCACACGATTCCAAGTGACATGTGTCACCTCTCCTTTCTTGAAACGTCATTAAGAAGGAAATCATCTCTGTCACATCACTCCAGGATATTTCCCTTTGGGAGTTTTAAACAAAGATTGAGTTCACAATCCCTGAAACATTGGATATTACAAAAAAGTAAAAAAGTGTTTCAAAGAGTTAATAAAATAGTTAGTAGATTTAATTAATCATGATTAAGTATTAATTAATGACTTCGTGAATTCGTCCTTCAAGAAATTTCTACCCTGTCATAATCAAAACTTCCAAACACCGAACCGTCGAAGTATTAATAAAATTTATGATTGACTAAGGTTAATGATTTCAATAAAGATTGTGAATCACTAGGTAATAAATTCTATTAAATTTTTAATAAATTCTTCATCAGTAGATCTATACAAAGATCGATAGACTCTATGAATAAAACATTTTGAATTTCAAGTCGTTTTACCATTTGCAATTAGCAGTTTTTCATTCAGTGAAGATCTTATAGACTTCTCTTGTTACAGGTAGAATAATTTTATTTCCTTCAGGATTATGGCGCCACAAAAAGCTGCAAGGAAGCAAGATGCATTAGGTAATGATTCCAATCCAAATAAAAATGTTCTATCAGACACCATTCCACGATTTACCGATGCCATAAAGTCTTGGAAGCATGTTTATGATATTTTAGAACATGAGATTATTAACTATCCATATGACTTTGCCAAGGAAGACGATGAGTCTTTTTCCAAGATTAGATTGGTAGAACAATACGAATGGCATTAGATTTCTACACGACCTAGGATTATACCCTACAATGATATGATAAATTGGGATTTGGAACACATCAAAATCCAAACCAGAAGTGTCATCAGCCACCAGAAAACCTCCGTTGGCTCTTTTCAACCGGAGAATCTACAAGTAATGTATAAGATTTATCCTACACCCAAATATACTTACAATGCAACATTTCTCCTAGATTTTTAGAGTAAAGAATGCACTCAATACGGTAGAAATGACCATGATATAATCAGGTCATGGTGGGGACATTTGGATAAATTCATAACTGACGCTCATGGTATGTATTCCACGACATCCTTAGATGCTCATATATTATATATAGCCATGATGCTCTATCGTCTATTTGGGAAAAATAACCCTACACATTTCTCAGTTGAGTGGGTATCCATAATGAATGAAGTAGCTAAGGTTTGTAACTTCAATTGGGATAAAATGCTATCTGATAACCTGGCCAAAGAAATTGCTGAGTATCAATCATTGAAATCAAAAGGGAGACCTGCTCCTTTTTACATGTCTGCATATATCATGGATGCCATTTGTTTCATGACCCTGTTCTCCTTGATGAACTGGATTTGGACCCCATCTAGTTCTGAGCCAATACATTTCTATCACTCCAAATTATGGGAAGAAAATGCCAAAGTTTTTTTTTACAAAATCTGTCACAACATAGTGGTACCTATTGATATAGCTATCTATGGCCACCTGTCTCCCAGGATTTCAGAGAAGATTATGGGAAACTTAGGTACATTTGCAGATTGGTATATTGAGGAGAAATTCTCCTACATTAGAGTGTTTGGATGTTCCGTTCCTACTCATGCCCTTCCACAATTTCTACCTGACAAGATGGTGTGTAGAGAAGTGGCATACCAAACAATAGTAGGAGGTATCACCGAGGAATTGAAAGCGGCTCAGAAAAAGGTTTGACCAACTTTTCCAATTGAAGTTGGTATGTTTACATTGTTAGATTTTGGTCATTCCAAAGTCAAGGCTGTAGCCCTAGAAGATGTCAAATTAGTTGACATCAAATTCAAGAGACATGATCCACATAAAATTGTAGAGAATCATTTGGCTCAATACAACATGAAACGATACATCCACTCAGAGTCTCCTTATGATGAGATTTTCAGGGTAGTTAGATCCTATGAAGAAGTTCAAATTGGATTCCATACTCTACCTCTTGACCAACAGGATGGTTTCCTCAACTTCCAAAAGCATAGACAAAACAATTTTCCTAATATCTCACATGGAAAGTCTAATCTCATGCCATCTTCACAGGAAGCTAAACCCACAAGATCTGATCCAAGTTGATCCACTAAGAACAAAGCTGAAGAAGTTTCAAAAAGTTAAGAAGGGTTATTTAAAGAGATAAAATCATCATCTCTAGGTCTTAATGATCAACAAATATTATCCCAGTTTGAAGCTTTCATGAATCAAGGACAAGTTGTTCCTCACTCAACACCAACTACTCCTGCTGTCACCCCAAATACAACAGGTCCAGAAAATTCCACAACGATTATCTCTCCTATTCCCTCATTAACCCCTTTATAGACTAGTTTTGGAACTCTTGGTTCAGAGCTCTTCATGTAGATGATATTACTCCTATCTTTCCTAAAGAAATGCCTCCCTCAAGTTTCTTTTTCAGCAAGAAACGAAAAGCTATTGTAAAAAGAGAATCTCAGCAAAAGGATGGAGTAGTCACTAAAAGGAAAGGATTAGTGCATGATGGGAAATACCAAGATGATCCTAAGTTTGCAAAGGAAGTTGCAGATTCACTAGGGGATTTTTCCACTGCCAATCAATGGTCAGTGGACAATCTGAGAAAACAACTGCAACAAAAAAGTCTTTTGGTGGAAAAATTGCAAAATGAAATACACAGTACACAACAAATTGTCAGAAGCAGGATGAATCAATACATAGAGAAAATCAAGGTTAATTATCAACATCAAATGAAGCAGTTACAAGATAAAATTGAGTTCATTTACCATAGTTCACAGTCTGGTAAATGTTTGATCACTCAACGAGACAATTTGATAGAACAACTATAGGACAAATTGGCCCTAACAGAGAACACAACAATAGACATCATCGATTTCAAAACAAAAGCATCAAAAATCATTGAGAAGATGGAAGTTGTCCAATAGGAGCTATATCAGAATGTGGATTCTATTTAGAAATTCTATCATGCAATAAATCTTTCTTTGAAAAGTATTTATGTCAAAAAAAAGATGCATGTGCAGCTAGGTCCAAGTTTTAGGAATTTATCATATGGAGGCAAAAAGCCAATATCCCTGGTCTCACCCCTTTCTCACATTATGAACAAGTGAAGGGTGAAATGGCCTTGAAAGTTTGGGAAACAAATCTGAAAGAAAACAATAAAATTTCCAGAGATGTAAAGGAGGCTTGTCTGGAGGCATAATATTATGTAGATACAAAATTGGTTGAATTTGAAAGAAATAATATCTCATAGGCATTGGGGTAGATTGGAATAGAAATGAGTCACGAAAACTCCAAAAAGAATAAAACATTCAATCTTCCATCCAACAGATGAATCAGATCGATTTATTCAAAATCAATGAGTTGTTGGTGAATCCAAATTTATAGTGTCAAATCACAACCTAGGAAGTAAATAAGATCCAAGAGAAGTCGCCACAAGTACAAAAGAAGATTTTTTCCTTTGAATTGAATGAGAAAATTGAACCTTCGAGATTTGTGGTAGCCTTGATGGACATGTGTACCTAGTTCAATGAACAAAGGAAAGCGAGTGCATCTGGGAGCAAATGAAAGAACATGTGAAGCACCAACTCATCAAATCATGGCTCAACAATATCTGCATTTTGTTTTCCACTCATATTGTATTCTATTTTTAGATCAGGTATTGTGGAAAATCCAACTACTTTTAGTTGAGACAATTTTGTATAAGTAGATAGATTTTAGATCTATTCATGGCTGCTTCTAGCCGAATGTAAAAGAGAGAATTTTTTTTTGAATATTAATACAAGTGCAGAAAAAGATTCTAAGTTTTGTTCTATTTGAGTTATGTGCTTTCTCTATGTTTCTATCTCTTATGAATTTCTTTCTATAGTTCTTGAAGAGCGAATGATTACAATTTAGTAATACGTCTATTGTGATCATAATATATCATATGTTCATTCAGTAACAATTCTTCCTCTGTTATTACTATGAGTAAAAACAAGACCCGTGACCTGTGTGAATTGCTGCATTCTTAATCTCCTTTCAAGGGTACATATTCCACTTTATTCTGCTGCAAACAAGGTGAGACTTATCTGTAATTGATACCTGGCTTTGTTTTAACAGTTTTTTCAAACATTTCTACATCATTTGAAATTATAATTACGACTCAGATAACAAGATACAACCTCTATACTGTCTTATCATAATTTTCACTTAAAGATTATTTCTCAGAAAAATGAATGTAGAAGAAAGCCTTATAAAAGAATTTCATTTTAAATCTTTGATGTCTGACATTATTCTTTGAGCCTTAAAATCAATCTCAGGAACATCATCTTTTTGGCGCCGTTGTCGGGGAACGAAGAAACGCAATCATTTTTCCCCGGGAGAACGGCAAAGTTAAATTTTGGTCTTTGATGGTGAACAAAGATTGAGTACATGGATAAGGATTACTTTATTTTTCACCTGGCGACTCCATTGTAGGAAAAGATGGCATTTGGTCGAAAAAATACAAGGAAAAACCCAGACGAAAAGTAGACTATGCCAGTTTTGGATCTCGAAAAATTGTTGAAACCAAAGGGATATCTCAGACAAAAGTCTACATCAACAGGTAATATATATCAACCTAGGGTTACACAAGTTATTGTTAAGATTACCACTGAAGAACTAAGTCTTAAAGAAAAATATAAACAAGTTCATTCTATAGAAGCATCAACAAGTAAATCTAAAGTTAAATTAGAAACTTCGGAAGGAATTACTCCTGAAGTAAAATTTGAGATTATCCCGACCACCCCTATCTCATTGATAGATACTTTTACCAACGAAAACAAAGAATCCATTTCAATCCCTACTATCATTTGTACACAACCGATTCTTTCTCTTCCCGAAGTAAAAGTTTATGTTTCCAAAAGCCTTGAAGATTACTTTTTATACTTAGATTCATCCCTTGTTACATCTCCTATCTATACATCTGGTAAATTTGAGAAATCGAGTTCAAGTTCCCTTTTTCCCCCTCATTTAGATCTTGCATTACCTTACGATCATGTTTATGAACTTAGTTCACACTGTCCTAAAGTAGTCAAGAGTTCAATAGATCAGTCTTTTGAAATTTTTGATAATCTCTTGTTTAGTCCTTGAGTTTCTTTTTCTAGAATTTCAATGGCTTGAGCTGGAGGTGTCGGTGCTGGAAGTGCTGGAGGTGGAGGGGCTAGTGGCCAAGAAAATATACTAGCTCAACCCCCAAGGATATTTTCCAAGTTCACTGCTAGATATTCTCCCTTATCTCTTCCTGCTATCCTACATGATTTACCTGAAAATTACATGAAGAGCCCCCCTAAATTCATGAGTGAAGGGGATTTGAAAACAACAGAGCACATAGTCATTTTTGACCAATTAGATGATATTCTTGGTATTGAGTATGAATATGTTTATATGAGATTGTTGGAACAAAATTTTGAAGAACATGTTATAACTTGGTTTAGAGTACTTTTAGTGGATTCTATACCATCATATAATCATCTAGAAACTTCCTTCTTAAGGCAATGGGGTGAGAAAAAAGACCATTTATATTAATTAACCAAATTCAGAGCCTTGAGAAATAAAACATCTGAATCATTCCTAGAATTTATTCAAATATTCAATAAGCTTTATCACTTTTGTAGGGGCCTTTGATTATGATTTTTCTCTACTTTTGAGAGAAAGAAGATCCACTACTTTAGTAGGGATGAAATATGATGCTATAGAGATTGAATCCAATATGATGGCATCCGGAAAGTTGAAAACTAAAGCTGACATGGGAACAAGAGAGCCCAAGCATTTTAAAGAACAACCAGGGCCCTCTGGATATGGAAGAATTTCTTCAGAGGAAAAAATGGATGAGATGGCAAAAATTATTAGGGAATTATCAAATAAGATTTATAGGATGGAAATGGAAAAATCAAAACCTGATAAATACACTAGAAATCAATTCAGGATAAATCCTAACATGAATCCTCATATACAACAAAGGCAAATAAAAAATGAGGAACAAAAGATTCAAGGTCCTTTTAAAACTAAGAATTTCATACAGGGTCAAAAAATTGGATTAGGTTGATGGAAATTTGGTTGTCATTGATTTCAACCATTGGAGAGTGATATTTTATATTGATGTCAACCCTTGGAAAAAGTCTGGTAGCGAATTTCGGTAGCACAAAGGTTTGGGTAATGGACCCAAGTTTGTTTGATGTATAACGATATGAGTTTTAATATATTTGAAGGAAAGAATATTATATATTGATAGTACATGTCATTCCATTTCCGGTGGTATGTGGAACGTCACATAACTCCTCACGGTAAGAGAGTTATGGCCATGTGAAGTTGGAGAACCCAGTTTTGGGTAATGGACCTAAGTTTGTTTGATGGATAATGGTACAAGTTTTGATATATTTGAAAGAAAGACTATTAGATATAGATAGTACATGTCATTTCATTTCCATTGGTATGTGGAACATCACATAACTCCTCATGGTTAGAGAGTTATGGCCATGTGAAGTTGGAGAACCCTCATGAGTCATCTAGAAGCCCCAAAAAGTCAAAGTAGTCAAAGTTTTTGCAAAGAAGAAATTATTTAAATAATAAAGTGAAGGGATGAGTGTACTATAAGTAAAAGTGAATACAAAATAAATTATTTAAATAATAAATATAATGGAGAAATTAATAAGTTACAAGTGGTTAGAAGTGGGTTAACCCTAAAATAAGGAAAGTGGGTTAAGATGGTTAAAAGGTAACCCCCTGAGGAAGCTACATGAAAGTATAAATAAGATGAAAATCTCTCTCATTTTAAATCACACTTGAGCATATTGAATATATATAGGTGATTGAGGTAACCAAAAGATATATAAGCCAAATTTTTGAGGGAAGGTGAAGTAAAGAAGGCCGAAATTCAAGGGAGGATAAGTTCTTTTGATGATGCTTTCTAAGGTATGTTATTTACAGGTCATCTCACCATTTTCACAATATGTTTTTTTCTAGAATGATTCAGACCATGAAATTGGGATCCAAGTAGTTTTGGTACAAATTTAAGCTTGTGGGTCGTTGTATTTTTGGAGTTACACTCCATGGAAAATAGGGTTTGTGGCTAGTCCTGAAACTAGTCTAAAACATGTGTTTCGGGTAAAAACATCATAAATTCTTCATAACAGAACCAAATTCAGTAAGAACAAATGTTTTGATTAGAGTACATTTTGTATTATTATGTGTACAATTTTCAGATCCATACAAAAAATATTCCGTGCGGGGACCACTATACAAGTTCGCTCTCTAGGATAAGCCATAATTCAACAAGGTATGCCATTTTTGCTATAACTCCTTTTATGAGAGGTTCCAAGTAGTTAAACCCGGAGGAATTGCATAAAACACACTGTCGAACATTGTGTATTATTTTCATATCTTTATTCATTACAGGTACATAATTATGATTATTTCAAGTTAGGGTTGTTGACTAATCCAAAACTAGTCATGTGAGACTAAAGTAAAGTTTGATGAAAATGCTAGTCTTTTGTTGTTAAAGTTAAGGAAGGTTTGTAGGTATGTGATTTTATACACCAGGTCTATTACACAGTTACAAATCAGATTTGGATGATGAAATTGATGAGTTTTTTTGGTTGAGGTACATGTTGGGTACATGCTTGAGACAAGTAGTTGATGAATTGGAACATACATCAGGTGTATAGTTGATGATGTTGGTACATCTTGATGAGTCATAGTTGATGAGTAGTTGATACATGATTGGTACAGACTTGGTACATGGTTGGAGGCACTTGTTAGTAGTATTGTTGACACATGGTTTATGGATGATGTAGCATACTTGTATTGGTATATTATTAGAAGCACATATTGATCTTGGTGATGATTATGAGTTGTTGTGTTATGCTTGGTTGATGCACATATTTGAGAGTTGTCTTGGTGAGTAGATCTGATTTGGTTGATAAGATTGATGAGATAGGTTGTTTGGACATGTTGTTGTGATAGGTTATCCATACAGGTTTGGTGCATGGTTGATGCACTTGTTCATGGTACAGGTTGAGGTATAGGTTGGTGCATGGTTGATACACTTGTTTATGGTACATGTTGATTACATGTTATTTGGTACAAGTTGGTGCATGGTTGATGCACTTTTTTATGGTACAAGTTGATTACAGGTTGAGGTACAGGTTGATGCATGGTTCAGGTTATTGGTACAGGTTGTTTGGTGCAGGTTGATTGGTACAGGTTTACAATAGTATATCTCACAATGATAGTGGTTCCATCATTCTACTTCTACATCATGGCGTTTGGATGGGGCAAGGACATGTGGTTGTAGCCATCTTCTGGTTGTAGCCGGAGAACATAGGGGGTTGTAGCCTCTTTCTGGTTGTAGCCAGAGAATTGGGGATTTGGAGCTTCCCTCAGCTTGTAGCCTGATAAATTAGGGGGTTGGAGCCTCCTTCCAGTTGCAGCTAGAAAACAAAGGAAGTTGGTGCTTCCAATGAATGTAATTCTTCAAGACATATAAGAAAAAGTGTTCTGTGGTTTTCTCCCGCTTTGGGTTTCCACATAAAAACACTGGTGTACTGTGTATGTGTATGATTGCTCATTTGTTAATTGTTTATTTACTCTGTAACTATTGGATGACAATGCTACATTGATATAACACTTGCATATTGTGGTTAAAAAGGATTGAATTTCTCTATTACTGATTCACC
>ML782157.1:437493-483720 GCA_009831015.1 Picea engelmannii | reverse complement strand
TAATCCAACAGAGATGAGGTGAAAGATTATGACGAATTAGATGAAGATATAAACAACCTCAATGATGATGATCTTGAGCCTCACCTAACCAAACAAGATTATGAGAAATCCTTGGATATGGAATCTTTATTTAATGATGATGAAAATATCAACAATTTGGGAGATTTTACATACAAAGGTCCCGCCGATTCAATAATGACCGAGCTCCAACATAAATATGATTTGAGCCCAAGAGAAAAAAGTTCTATAAATAATCCACCAAAATATCTCTTATCTCAAAACAAAGCAAATGAAGAAACAATTACAAAACCATCAACTGAAGCGCAAGATGCTTGAGCAAAACAAGTTGAAATGAAAGCTGTACATACTAAGAAGCTAGAAAATAAAGAAGCCAAAGTTCAGACCAGGGAAATTGAAAAACCAATTGGGACTTTCAATATAGAAAACAAACTTAATAAAATTAAAATTCCAATGCCTTTGGTTGAACTTGCTAGAAATCTGATCTATAAAAAGAAAATTGAAAAAGCAATAAATGTTTCTGATGCTGAATGTCAAGCTGATGTTATCAATTTGCAGGATGAGAAACCTACAATCATGTTTGGACCACACAATGAAAATAGTAAGGATTTTGTTGTTCCTTTCTATATTACACTGATTGTGCACGATCATTTACTACACAATTGCATTGTAGATTCAAGAGATTCACATAATTTAATGCCTAATATTATCATGGAAAAATTGGGCCTTGAAATTACCAGACCTTATCAAGATTTATACTCATTTGATTCTAGAAAGGTTAAGTGTCTGGGTATGATTAAAGATTTAGTTGTAAATCTTGCTCAGGTTCATGTGAAAAGTATTCTTATGGATGTGGTTGTTGTTGATGTTCCTGCTAAGTATATCATGCTTTTATCCAGATCTTGGGGTGCCAAGTTAGGAGGATCAGTCTAGTTAGACATGGCGTATGCTACAATTCCAATTTTTGGTGGACAATTTACTTGATTGTACAAAGAAACTAGACTGGATTATACTGTAAGTGACCCTCAAAACCCTAATGACTATCCTGTCTATGTTGTTTATCAAGATTTAGGCAATTGTATATTATCCATAGGTGATGATTTTGAAGAATGTATAGAAGAGGAAAACAAAAAAATAGAATTTTCAAAGAAAAATATAAATTTTAGGGACGTGATGTGGAAAATGTTTTTTGATGGTTCTTCATCTTGTGAAGGAACATGAGCTGGAGTTTTATTTGTGGCACCAGCTGATGAGTATTACATTCCTTTTTCTTATATATTGAAATGGGATATTGATTATACCAATAATGTATATGACTATGAAGCCTTAGTTTTAGGATTAGAAGCTGCTAGAAAATTAAAAATCAAACATTTGATAGTTTATGATGATGCTGAGATAATTGTAAAACAAATAAAGAAACAATACGAAGCTAAGAATTTGAGATTGAGGTCGTATAGAAATTGTGCCTGGGATCTCATAGAGAATTTATTCTGGTCTTTTAACATCCACTCTATTCCCAGAATGCAAAATCAACAAGCTAAATCTTTAGCCAAACTAGCTGCAACTTTCGTACCATCTACTGTTTTGAATATGAAGTATCATATTGAGATGAGACATAGAACTTTGATTCCAAACAATGTTCAACAATGGTAAGTATTTGAAGATGATGAACATATCAAGCAATTTTTGGAAATGGTAGATGAGTTTTCTGAGACCTACATTGATAAAGAAAATCAGAATGATCCTACCTGAATTATGCAGGAAGGAGAAAACCTAGAAAAGTTCCAAGATAAAATTGCAAACCATCGAATGCTCTTGCTTAAAAACAATCAAATTCCCATAGGTCTTATCCCTCTAGAAAGGTTATTTGACCAAGTCGATATACCTTTAAAATCTACTTTGTGACCTCAACCTGAAGAGGTTGAAGATTGTAACGCAGGAACAAAAGAAAATATATTATGATACAATATAAAGAGTAAAGAGTAAATATGCTGAGTTACTTAAACAATATAAAGATGTTTTTGCATGGTCTTACGAAGATTTAAAAACCTATGATGCTTCTGTTATTGAGCATAAGATTCCCTTAAAACATGGTGTTAATCCTTTCAAGAAAAAACTTAGACAGATAAACCCAATTCTTCTGCCAATAATAGACAAGGAGGTTAAAAAACTTCTTGATGCAAAAATCATCGGTCTCCTCAGATACTCTGAATGGGTGGCTAATTTGGTCCCTATTAGGAAGAAGAAAGGAGAAATAAGGCTCTATGTTGATTTTATGAACCTAAATCGATCTTCTCTTAAAGATAACTACCCCCTCCCAAAAATGGATCATGTTTTAGAGAAGGTGGTAGGGGATAACAAATTTTTTATGATCAATGGTTTCTCAGGATACAATCAGATTGCTGTTCATGAAGATGATAGAGAAAAGACTGCATTTACTACTCCATGGGGAACTTTTATGTATGATAAAATGCCTTTTGGTTTAATGAATGTAGGAGCAACTTTCTAGAGAGCAATGGATATCACATTCGTTGGTGAGAGAGATACATTTGTTGTTATTTATCTTGATGATTTGACAATTTTTTCTAATTTTGATGCAAAACATTTAGTACATCTCAGACAAATTTTTGACAAATGCAAAAAATTTGGTTTCTCTCTAAACCTAAAAAAATCACACTTTGCCATGCAGGAAGGTAAACTTTTGGGGCATATAGTTTCAAAGAATGGAATTAAAGTTGATCCTAAACGAGTTGAGGCTATTGATTTGATTAATATTCCTAGAAATAGAAAAGAGATTCAATATTTTTTAGGAAAAATCAATTTTTCTGAGGAGATTTATTCCTAACTCTACTGAAATAATTAAATTGATTATAGATATGCTAAAAAAGGACACCGAAGTAAAATGGATTGCAGAAGCAAAGGCATCCTTTGAACGTGTTAAGAAATCCATATGAGAAGCACCAATATTGGTAAGTCCTGAATATACAAAATAATTCTTAATCTTCTCGTTTGCATCTAAACATACTGTTGCAACAATGCTCCTTTAGAAAAATGAACAGGGATTCGAACAACCGATATCCTTTTTTAGCAAAAGCCTCAGAGATGCAGAGCTAAGATATGGAATTATTGAAAAACAAGCTTATGCAATGGTGAAGGCTCTCAAAGCTTTCCGAACATATGTCTTGCACTAAAAAATAATTGCTTATGTACCAACAAACACAATTAAAGATATCTTGGTTCAACTAGACAACGATGGAAGAAGAGGAAGATGGTTGGCCAAAATTCAAGAGTTTTATTTAGAAGTTAAACCAACCAAACTAGTAAAAGGTCAAGGTCTGGCGAAGCTGTTAGCTGAATCAAATTTCATATCTCTTGGAATAAATAATTTCGAGTCTCACGATTCGCTTCTAGATATAGAGGAGATTGATGATCAAGCACCTATTATTCAGATCAAAGATAAGTTTCCTCTTCATCTTGGTACACTGAAATTGTTTCATATATCCTTACTCTTCAATGTCCAAATGACACGACTCCTTCTAAAGAAAGAACTTTAAAGCTACATGCAATTAAGTATTACATTATTGATGGAAAATTATATTGGAAAGAACCTCTGGGTTTCCTGTTATGTTTTCTTATAGAATTTGAAACATAAGGTGTCATTGATGAATTTCATGAAGGAGTATGTGGAGGACATCATGCCTGGAGAGAAACAACATACAAAATTTTAAGGGAAGGAAATTATTAGATGAAATTATTCACCGATGTAAATGTAAGGGTTAGAGATTGTAATTCATGCCAACTGTTTGCTGGTAAGCAAAATCTTCCTGCTTTATCGTTAATTCCAGTAAAAGATGAAGCTCCTTTCCAACAATGGGGCCTAGATTTCATTAGAGAAATTCATCCACAATCGAGTGCTCAACACAGATGGATTTTGACCGCTACTGATTGTTTTACGAAATGGGTTGAAGCCATTCCAAATCGGAATGCTACAGATTCAGTAGTGATAAACGTTTTGGAAGAAAATATCCTAGCAAGATTTGGTTGTACTAGGAAAATAGTTACTGATAATGCTCTGAATTTTAAATCTATTGCAATGATCAATTTTTGTAAAAAATACAATATTATTTTAGGTCATTCTACAACCTACTATCCTCAAGGAAATGGGCTGGCAAAATCATCTAATAAGAGCTTGATGACGATAATCAAGAAGGTTTTGATAGAAAACAAAAAAGGTTTGGCATATACACTTGAAATACTCCTTATGGGCAAATCGAATTGCCACCAAAAAATCTATAGGTATGTCTCCATTCCAATTAGTTTATGGTACTGATGTTATTCTTCCTATTAATATTGCTCCTCCTGTTATGAAACTCTGGCAGGATGCGAATGAAGAGCCGAATGATGTCATAAGAAGAATAAATCAGATCATCGAAGTATAACAAAATAGGGTAGAAGTGGATGATAAGCTCCAAAAATACCAAGATAACATGAAAGTCCTTTTTGATTAGAAAGCTAAAGACATGGAGTTTCTTCCCACGATTTAGTTTTGAAATGGGAAGCTAGAAAGGAAGATGTATGGAAACATGGGAAATTTGATCATCTCTGGTTCGAACCTTTCAAAATTGTAGCTGCTGAGGAAAAAAACTCATTCTCGCTTGAAAATATTAATGGAGAGATTCTTGACGCCCCTATCAATGGGAGTTATCTAAAACATTACATGCAGTAGTTTCTTTTTAGATTTCCATTGTATATACCAGAGTGGATTGACATTGACAATTTTTCTTTTCTTTTTGTAAATTATTTGAGTCATTTGATCACTTTTTGTAAATATTTTCAATAAAATTATGATTGCTTGAATTCATTTTAAAAATTAATTTAGAAAAATAAAAATACATTGCACTATATCATCTCAAATCTACAGGATTATCTAATATTTTGTATTTCATTCGAGTTGCAGAATAGATCTTGTTGAACATGAGATGAGGCTCAAGGAAAATTCGACACTTGTCTTTTCATCATTCTGATTTCTCTAAAAACAGGTGATCAATAAATTATCTCCCTTGATGAAAATTCAAAAGAAATATAAGGTACGAGTTTTTACTCTTCTTATAGTCCAAATAAAATTAAAAAAAAATGATTGAAATAAATACGAAGGAAGTTTTTCTCAAGATCATGTTATCACCCGATCTAAAAATTGGAGATGTAGAAATTATAACTTGAAGTGTCATGCTGATAAATTTTAAAGCCATCTCTGAGATAAAAATTAAAAATAATATTAAGTAAACTCGAAAGAAGTCTGAACTTAATACATAAACTTGGGTGGGATTAAGATATTTTTTCAGATCCTTTGAATCCTTGATTTGGTTATTTTTGCCTCTCCCCAAGTTCTTTCCACTTCAGATTTTATTTCTCCTTTCTCATCCTTTTAGTCTTCATAGAAATAAAAATACGTACCTTGACTT
This sequence comes from Picea engelmannii, assembly GCA_009831015.1. NCBI lineage: Eukaryota > Viridiplantae > Streptophyta > Pinopsida > Pinales > Pinaceae > Picea > Picea engelmannii. Next base: position 478,240 of record ML782157.1, on the reverse strand, counting down.
TGAAAACTCAAAAGCATATTTTCAAAACAAGATTAGGCGGAAATATTTATGCTCCTTTGATTTTAATTGAAAAAGTATGTCTAGGCTAATCCTGATAATTTTAGCTCTGATATCAAATTTTAAACTGACAAACTCGCTCAAGGTTTATCCCCGAAATGATTAAAATTCCCAAAATTTTCCCCTATAGGCGAAGGTGTACTGAAAATTGAAAGAAAGTTGGTTTCAGAGTATTCTTAAAATTGTTGACAGACCTTCTTTTCATTTTAAAGTTTTTAAAAAGATATCATCCCTTGTATGTTACATACAAATTAATTGCCCCCACTTAAAAATGTTAAAATATAAGACAGATGGTGAAATGAAATTCATAATTCGATTGCCCCCATATTTTCCAAAAGAGACGATGAAAGGACATTCATATTTCGATTGCCCTCATCTCAGCAAAATTGCAAAATTGTTAATTGAAGTGGTGAAAGAAAATTCAATGGGAGAAGTAGATAACTTCATTGGGGTATTGAACAAGCTCGTTGGCAATGAATCAATATCTATGATATTGGTAAGGCTGTCATACATATCTATATATCATACTCTGTTATCTAGCTCTCTTTCTGGTGATATTTACATCTTGTCAAAGCCTGATATTTTAGTTAAAATTATTTTGATTATCTTAAATAATTCTGAAATTAATTTTAAGAGAAGGAAATTTTTAGTAGCATAACTTGAGATCAATCATTAAGTATGTTTTAAATATTTTGGGATTTGGATAAGTTCATTTTTTCTATGTTTGATTAATTCTTAAAATAAAACTAGAAAATGTTTTTCAAAAATCAATAATGACTCCATTTACCCAATAAAGGCACTTGGTCTATTGTTCTTTCATGCCTCACAGGGAGCCATAATCCCCAGATGGAGCCTATGTTAGAACACTTATAATTTTCAACTTTGATTATTTTGTTTTTGCCTCTTAAAAATAAAATTTTACTAAAAAGCAAAAAACCTAGGAAATTGCCTTTTAAATTAAAATAAATCCATTGGTTGTTATATATCATAAAGCGCTTACAATAACAACCGTCGATGAATAATAATTCTTGATCAAACGGTTTTTTGTGATCTCCGAAATGTAAAAACTTTCCGAGTTTTAAATAAAATATTTAACGATTGCTTCAGAGCTTCGCGCTTTGAGTGTTCCAAGAATTATAAACAACAAAAACCCCGAAGTCCCGAAGTCTCGAAGACAAATCCTTGTGATAATTTATAAAGGGCTTACAAACGAGTCATAGGACACCCCTCATTTAAAATCTTTTCTTGGCTGACACGTGGCACTTATTTTTACAATTTACGGCAGATGATTGACATGATTCCAAGTGACATGTGTAACCTCTCCTTTCTTGACATGCCATCAAGAAGGACATCATCTCTTCCATGTCACTATAGGAGATTTCCCTTCGGAAGTTTTAAACAAAGATTGAGTTCACAATCACCGAAACATTGGATATTACAAAAAAGTAAAAAAGTGTTTCAAAGAGTTAATAAAACAATTAACATATTTAATTAATCATGATTAAGTATTAATTAATGACTTCGCGAATTCGGCCTTTGGGAAATTTCTACCCTGTCATAATCAAAACTTTCGAATGTCGAGATATCGAAGTATTAATAACATTTATGATTGACTAAGGTTAATGATTTCAATAAAGATTGTGAATCACTAGGTAATAAATTCTATTAAATTTTTAATAAATTCTTCGTCAGTAGATCTATACGAAGATCGATAGACTTTATGAATAAAACATTTTGAATTTCAAGTCGTTTTACCATTTGCAATTAGCAATTTTTCATTCAATGAAGAGATTACATACTTCTCCTGTTATAGGCAGAATAATTTTATTTCCTTGAGGATTATGGCACCATGAAAAGCTGCGAGGAAGCAAGATGCATTAGGTGATGATTCCGATCCAAATACACATGTTCTATCAGACACCACTCTACGAGTTATAGATGACATTAAGTCTTGGAAGCAGGTTTATGATATCTTAGAACATGAGATTATTAACTCTCTAGATGACTGTGCCGAGGAAGACGACGAGTCTTTTCAACCAAGCTTATATTGGTAGCACAATCATAATTTCATAAGATTGCTACACGACCTAGGATTATACTCTCCAATGATATGATAAATTGGGCCTTGGAACATGTCGACATTCAAACCAGAAGCGTCATCATCCACCAACAAACCTCGGTCGGTTCTTTTTGACCGAAGGATCTACAAGTAATGTATAAGCTTTCTTCTACACCCAAATATACTTACAATGCAACATTTATCCTAGATTTTGAGAGAAAAGAATGCACTCAATACAATAGAAATGGCCATGATATAATCAAGTCCTGGTGGGGACATCTGAATAAATTTAGAACCGACGCTCATGGTATGTATTCCACGACATCCTTAGATTCTCATATATTATATATAGCCATGATGATCTGTTGTCTATTTGGGAAAAATAACCCTGTGCATTTCTCAGTTGAGTGGGTAGCCATAATGAATGAAGTAGCTAAGGGTTATACCCTCAATTGGGATAAAATTCTATCTGATAACCTGGCCAAGGAAATTGCTGAGTATCAATCATTGAAATCAAAAGGGAAACCTGCTCCTTTTTACATGTCTGCATATATCATGGATACCATTTGTTTCATGACCCCATTCTCCCTAATGAACTGGAATTGGACCTTGGCTAGTTCTGAGCCAATACATTTCTACCACTCCAAATTATGGGAAGAAAACACCAAAGATTTGTTTTACAAAATCTGTCACATCGTAGTGGTACCTATTCATATAACTATCTATGGCCACCCACCTCCCAGGTTTTCAGAGAATATTATGGGAAACTTAGGTACATTTGTAGACTGGTATATTGAGGAGAAATTATCCTACATTAGAGTGTTTAGATGTTCTCTTCCTCCTCATTTCCTTCCACAATTTCTACCTGACAGGCTGGTGTGCAAAGAAGTGCCATACCAAACAATATTAGGAGGTATCACCAAGGAATTCAAAGCGGCTCATAAAAAGGTTTGGCCAACTTTTCCCATTCAATTTGGTATGTTTACATTGTTAGATTTTGGTCATTCCAAAGTCAAGGCTACAACCCTAGAAGATGTCAAATTAGTTGACATCGAATTAAAGAGACATGATCCACATAAAATTGTAGAGAATCATTTGGCTCAATACAACATGAAACAATACATCCACTCAGAGTATCCTTATGATGATATTTTCAGGGAAGTTAGATCATATGAATAAGTTCAAATTAGATTCCAGACTTTTCTTTTTGACCAACAGGCTGGTTTCCTCAGCTTCCAAAAGCATAGATGAAACAATTTTCCTAAGATATTACAAGGAGAGTCTAAGCCCATTCTTTCTTCACAGGAAGCTAAACCCACAGGATATGAGCCAAGTTTCTCCACTAAGAACAAAGCTGAAGAAGATTTGAAAAGTTGAGAAGGGTTATTTAAAGAGATAAAATCATCATTGCTAGGTGTTAATGATAAAAAAATATCATCCCAATTTGAATCTTTCATGAATCAAGGCCAAGTTGTTCCTCACTCAACACCAGCTACTCCTACTGGCACCCCAAAATACAATAGGTCCAAAAAAATCCAAAACAATTATCTCTCCTATTCCCTTATTAACCCCTTTACAGACCAGTTTTGGAATTCCTGGTTCAAATCTCATTCATGTAGATGATATTACTTCTATATTTCCTAAAGAAATGCCTCCCTCAAGTTTATTTTTCAACAAGAAATGGGAAGCTATTGTAAAAAGAGAATCTCAGCAAAAGGATGGAGTAGTCACTAAAAGGAAAAGATTAGTGTATGATGGGAAATACCAAGATGATCCTAAGTTTGCAAAGGAAGTTGTAGATTCACTAGGGTCTTTTTCCACTGCTAATAAATGGTCAGTGGACAATCTGACCAAACAACTGCAACAAAAATGTCTCTTGGTGGAACAATTGCAGAATGAAATACATAGTACATAACAAATTGTCAGAAGCAGGATGAATCAAGACATAGAGAAAATCAAGGTTAATTATCAACATCAAATGAAGCAGCTACAAGATAAACTCAAGATGATTTACCAGAGTTCATAGACTAGTAAATGTTTGATCACTCAAAAGGACAATTTGATAGAACAAATGTAGGACAAATTGGCCCTAACAGAGAACACAACAGTAGACATCACTACTTTCAAAACACAAGCATCAAAAATCAATGAGAAGCTGGAAGTTGTCCAATAGGAGCTATATCAGAAGGTATATACTATTCAGAAATGCTATCAAGCAATAAAGTTTTCTCTGAAAAGTATTTATGTCAAAGAAAATGATGCCTGTGCAGCTAGGTCCAAGTTTCAGGAATTTATCATATGGAGGCAGAAAGCCAATATCCCTGGTCTCGCCCCTTTCTCACATTATGAACAAGTGAAGGGTGAAATGGCCTTGAAAGTTTGGGAAACAATATGGAAGAAAGAAAGAAACTTGCCAGAGATGCAAATGAGGCTTGTCTGGAGGCATTATCTTCTGTATATACACAGTTGGTTGAATTTGAAGGAAATAATATCTCAGAGGCATTAGGGCAGATTGGAATAGAAATGAATCAAGAAAAATCTACAAAGAATAAGGAAAACATTCAATCTTCCATCCAATAGATGAATCAGATCGATTTACTCAAAATCAATGAGTTGTTGGTGAATCCAAATTTACAGTTTCAAATCACAGCTCAGGAAGTAAACAAGATCCAGGAGAAGATGCCACAAGTACAAGAGAAGATGTTTTCCTTTGAATTGAATGAGAAAATTGAACCTTCGAATTTGTGGTATCCTTGATGGACATGTGTACCCAGTTCAATGAACAAAGGAAAGCCAGTGCATTTGGGAGAAAATGAAGGAACATGTGAAGCACCAGCTCATCAAATAATGTCTCAACAATATCTGCATTTTGTTTTCCATTCAGATTGTATTCTATTTTTAGATCAGATATTGTGGAAAGTCCAACTACTTTCAATTGAGACAATTTTGTATAATTAGATAGATTTTAGATCTATTCATGGCTGCTTCTAGCCAAATGTAAAAGAGAGAACTTTTTTTTGAATATTAATACAAGTACATACAAAGATTCTAAGTTTCGTTCTATTTGAGTTATGTGCTTCCTTTGTGTTTCCGTCTCTTATGAATTTCTTTCTATAGTTCTTGAAGAGTGAATGATTACAATTTAGTAATACGTCTACTGTGATCATAATATATCAGATGTTCATTCAGTAACAATTTTCCTCTATTATTACTGTGAGTAAAAACAAGACCCGTGACCTGTGTGAATTGCTGCATTCTTAATCTCCTTTCAAGGGTAAATCTTCCACTTTTCTTCTACTGCAAACAAGGTGAGACTTACCTGTAATTGATACCTGGTTTTTTTTTTAACAATTTTGTCAAACATTTCTACATCATTTGGAATTATAATTACGACTCAGATAACAAGATATAACCTCTGTACTGTCTTATCATAAATTTCACTTAAAGATTATTTCTCAGAAAACTGAAGGTAGAGGAAAGAACTTATAAAAACATTTCATTTTAAATCTTTGATGCCTGCCATTATTCTTTGATCCTTAGAATCAATATTAGGAACAACATAAGGCAACCCTATTTTATGAGGGAAATTTATTGCAGATATGTATCATTGCGAATATTGTATTCTGTGTGAGGAGACTATGAGAGAAAGAAGAGGAAGTTACATCAGGTGTGTTGTAGGTTGTATCCCTTCATTTGCTGGATAATAATAAAGGAATGACTTGGAAATTTCTCTGGTGGTCATAGCCCACACTGGGTGAACCACATATATCTGTGTCTCTATTGTATTGTGTATCTTCTGTGCTTTATTTCTGCATTTATTTTATTTTATTGCTCCACGATCATGTTTTTCTAACACCATACTTGGTGAATATCTCCTTGAAGCTTGAGGTGATTGTGTAGTTCTCCTTCTTGAAAGATGATAACTTGGCTCTACAAGTTGACCTTATCCTCTTTTGAGCTTCAACCTTGTAATCATAAGAAGAAAAACACTTGCAAACAATCAAACCTTCAAAATCCTATGCTCTGATACCAACTTGATCTAAAAATGAAAAGGCTTGAGTCTCTTTAAAATTTCAAGTGTAAATTGTATGTGCTTAGGTAATAGGATCAAGTTATAAAAACATAAAACTTAATGAGTTTTTACTTAATCATGAGAAACATAAACAAACATAACAACCATCAAAGTAAACACATTAACACAACAAAATGATAAAGGAGTTCACCCCTCTCTTGGGCTACAACTCCTGGTCCAGCTTCCAATGGATCATTTTCATTAATGCTCAAAGTGTCAAAGTAAGTTCTTTACAATGCTCAGAATGCAAAATAGATGGCTTCAATGGCTCTAGAACATCAAAAAACCCCTAGTTGGGCTCTTCTTGCACTTGGTTTTTCCAAAAACTGAGTTGGAATCACTTCCTGGAAGCTTCTTCCAATTCTTTGCTATCTTTGCTCGCCAAAACACACCTGTGTGCGACTAACTTGGATCATGAGCGTTTTCCATGCCAAAAACCCATCACCATGCACATTCCATAAATTGTGGCGAATTATCAAATGGTTAACGTGCCAGCGCCTTAACCATCGGAGGTGTCGGTCGCATGGGCTCCATGTGGCCACGTCCCAGTGCCAAGTTCATATCCACTGGAAACCGTTGGAACCCGCGCTCCTAGTGGTCATATGGAAAGGTAATATGTGACCGTGGGATAACTATTGGAGAGTTCCCACACTCCATTCATATGGAAAGTGATATGTTTTTGGGTTCGTGACCGAGGGCGGGGGCTAGGCCCGACCCTTTCTCTGCTTGACCATAGCTTACATCAAGTTAAAATCATAGTTTAATGCATATGGGGTAAGGAACACCGGTTGGAAGGTTGGTAGCCTAGCCTATGCTAGTACTCTGCCACTCCTAGAGGTCATGGGTTGGACCCCCGTGGACTCCAACCAAAATTTTATACCACAGAGGGGTGCCACATGGAAGCCCATGTTTGGGCCACGTGGCACCATACCATTGGTCCCCAACCATGCCACATGTCGAAACAGGATAGGTCCACCTCATGTGCCAATCACCTTTCCATGTCAACACTTTTGCCTAGTCATCAATCCATGTTAGTTGTACGGTTGTACAGACTATACGGTCAGCTACCACGTGGCCTGTATAGACTGTACAATGAGCAAAATTTTGCCTGTTTAGAAAAGTGGTCAGAACACGACATCTCTTGCATACGACGTCTGTTTGAACCCGTTCAAGTTGCGTTGGGATCGTGAGGATGATACCTACACATGAGTCCGTTTTCAAGCAATTCCGAGAACTTTGATTTTTGAGCATATTTTGATACCCTGGATCAACAAAGGTTGGGCAAGGACATATGGAGAGTGATAAATTTGTGGGATTTTTCACTTAACTATTTTATAAAAGGTTGTAGCTTACTCTATGAGCATCCCTATGTATATAGTAAATGAGTGGTGGATGATAGTACATCAACCTTCTAGGATTATGCACATATATCATAAATTTGATGTCTGCATATACTATGTTGCAGTTATCATAAACTAAATTTGAACTTTTCAAATATTCAAGCATGCATTATTGCCTAAATATATTAATGGTGTGTATTCCAACATCATATAGTTCATGTATGCCATACTTCATGTTGAAAAATTACTAGCAAACCATAACTAAATTTAAAAATTGGTACCTCCTCAAAATATATGATTTGGAGTTGGATCCAGAATTTTGTACCATGATTTCACCAAAACTTGTACCATGCTTTCAATACCTCCACACCTCCAAACGATCATATGTCCATTTAATTGAATCCACCATTGTCTTGTGACTATTTCCATGTCTCCCATTCACTCTCTCCATCATTGAGAGTAAATGGGTGACAAAGAAATAGTGATAAAACAATGATGGATTGAATAAAAGGGACATATGACCTTTTGGAGGTGTGGATGTAGTGAAATCACTGTACAAATTTTGAGTGAGTAGGAATTAATTGGAGACACAAAGGAAAAGGGTTATGCTTATTTTTCGTAGAATGGATTATGACCCAACAAGGAGACTAGCCTACCACACCCTCCTCCCTTAGCAAGTGTATCTAGTAATTAACTCTATCACGTAGCCTTTCATTATCCCCATATACCAGGGGTAGAAAAATTTCTATCGAGGTGTAGAAAATACACCTACGACAAGTGAAAATATTAATTTCTCAATGTTGTAGCTGCACTAAGTGCGCCAACACCATATAGTTGAAAAAAGTACACTCTCATCACGATGTATCTTGACATCCCTTAGCCACCCTTGCAACTAATGATGTCGATCACACTTCCTAGACCTATCTTGGATACAACATAACTAATTCCACCTACCTACACCCATGGGGGAGTTATATTTACAAGGTTTTGGTAGAGGCTCACATGAAAATGGAGAAGGAAGGTCACTCCCATGTGACATGTGATTCATTAGCTTGTTACCAAAGAAACATCAACTAGACACAAGCTATGGAGTGTTGAGAATTGAGGAAAATCCACAAGGAATTGATGTTAGTGTAAAGGGAAAAGGAAATGTGTCATCTATGGGATATCAATTTGGATGGGTAACCATCTTAGGCGAGAAAGAGAAAGAGGGTATAATCAACAAGGTTTTTCACCTTCATATGGAACTTATATTATTAGAGCATTTCTTACCACTCCATTTCGAATTCATAAGAAAGGATGTCCCTCTATCAATTGAAATTAATACCCCTCCTATGATAACTACTAGCTCATTGTCACAACCCATGTCAAGTGTATTGTATAGCCCAATAGTCACAATGCATGCAACTAATTCTATATTTGAGTTTGGTGTTTAGATCCAAAAAGATTCTACAATGGAGTATTCAAGATAAGGGAGTGGAATAGTTGACTCATTCAGTATACGACCACAATTAGTTCTTATGGTGAAAGAAGTTAAAGAGGGAGATGAGCTCCGACTGCAGCTTGTCATTGACTTGTGGAAGATTGATATACCCTCACTTTCCAAGATCATTATAGAATAAAAAACAAATATGAAAGGAAGAGTTAAGGAGAAGTATGATTGCATGATAAAACTATGGATTCATAATCTATATCTCAAGGAACAAACAAGACAATGGAAAAAATAAAGAGAAGTGTTGCAGATACAAGTCAAATAGGCTACAAAAAATTAGAGTCAATTGAGAAAAAAAGGAATGGAACCCACCACATTCTTATCTAACCAAATGGAGTAGAGAACTATTGCACTAGTTATGTTAAAGAAACAAGATTGAATACTTGAAAGCTTTAAGAAAAAGTTCATGAAGTTGCAATGGAGGTAGGAGACAAGCTATCCACAAGTTTTGAGGAGGTTCTCCCACACCTACCTAAGGCCTTAGAAATCACATATAAAGAAACCATTGTAAAAATCAAGGTAACAACAACACTACAACATATTGTAAAGGAAGAGAAAGGGTTGGTAGAGTTCATCACAAACTCAGAGGCAATATGTAAATAGGAGGAGAAGAAATAACTTTCCGGATTGTAAGCCACTAAGGAAGAAGATCACAAGAAAATAAAAGGTTTGATCATTAAGCATGTGATTACTAAAGCCCAAGTGTAGATAATTTATAGTAGGTATGCATAAATTTTCAGAGATCATGGATGAAATTGTAGAAGCACAATTATATCCCTATAGCACATAAGCATAAAATCTAGTAGAAAATAAAGAAAATAAAAGAACAATATGAGAAGGTTTACATTGAGGCCATCATGTCAAACACTCCAAATGAAAAAATGAAAAAGACTCAATGCATAATTGCCAAAATTTCCAAGTATATAATTTCCACGTCTATAATTAGCACGATTACCATTTTTTTCTAACTTTGAATTGAGGCTCGAACACAAGGTCATATGTTTTATCCTCCATTAAGTGTAAGTGTTGACATAATTTATAACATGAATACTTTAAGCATTGAAATGTAAATTTAAAATAGGCATTGGCACATTTGCTTGCACACTGACATTATCATGTATTTTTGCAAGGTATACATAGAAACCTTAATTAATCATCAAAGTCATGAGTAATCATAAATGAAGCATGCCATAAAATTATAAACATTAAAACATCTTAGCACAATCAATATACAAGACATAGAAAAATTGAAGCATGAGCATTAAACCTAAATAAATATAACTCAATGACCTTATCATCCCATCACTTAAGTGAAAATTATGAGGTGGACCCTATAGTATATAAAGGGAATGGGAATTATACCTCTTTGGAGGAGCAATATCTTGAGGATAAGACATTACTTTTCCATCTACGTGAATGGGAAGTGTTGTCACAAGAGTTGACTCTGGGCTGTAATGGAGCCAAGTCTTAGCACATTTTAAATGAAAAAATAATTTGTATATTGATAAATCATATGAGGCCTCTAGAACCAGGTCTGAAACAGGTCTTTCAATCACTTATAGATAAAAAATGAAGAGGCATGACCTCATTTGCCTAATTGATTTAATAAAGAAGATGGATAGAGACTAAGAGATGAAGAAGACCAAAACAAAGAGTTAGGTATCTAATTCTAATAAGTCTAATCTTCATTTCAATAGAGGAATGACAAAATAAATTTGAAAGACAACATGCATATATATAACTTGTAACCTAGGAAAAAACAATCAAGCTACAGGTCTTGTTTTGCTCACAGCATAAACAGAGGAAAAGATGAACCACATTTCTGAAAATGAACCTCATCTTTTGGAGGAATTTTGACTTCCTTCCCAAGCTCCAAATGAAATTATGAAGACACCATTGGAAATATTAGGATTTGTATATGTCGATTGACTATTTGAATGCAGAAACCGGCCTCTCCACGACTGATAAAATTGCATTTTTCTAAAGCCGTTTTGCATATGACTGGAGTCCCGATTTCGGGTTTTCGCGTTTCAGGGTTTTGGGTATCATGTCTTCAAGAGTTATGACATGCAAGGAATCCCAAATCATGATGGGATTAATTAGACAATAAAAATTTGTCTTACTCTCTTAATTAATCATGATTATCAATTAATGTTTAACCTTTAGTAGATTTAAGTGTCGGGACTTCGATAATGCTTGATGTGAGAAATCCCGAATCGCGAACTTGTGATGAGATTTATTAACGTTAATATTTCTTAATATTTAATTAACCCAACTTATCCTTTAATACTTTAGTGAATTTGGGGATCGGGGTTGTAGTTATTAAAATATCTACGTCGGCCAAATCCCTGACGGCCAAAAATCTTGGACTCGTGAGCTTTTTCTCCATGTGGCTTAATGCTCGATGTATGTGGTCGTTCCACTGCCAATTCTTCCATTCATCCTCCTTGTGGATCAACGCTCGAACATATGGTACATTTCTTTGATTCTCACGTGAACCCTGTCTTTGGATTTTTCGTGAGTTGGCTTGTGACTATTATATTGCTGTGACATTTCAGATCATGAGAATGGGGCGTAATCAGTGTTATCATTCAATTAAAAGAAATGTTAAACCAACCACATCGACTGAAATATTTTTTTTTAATATTTATTACAACATAGGCTCCATCTAGGGATGGTGCTTTCCTGCAAAGCGCCAAGAAGAGTAGACCACGTGCCTTCATCCATTGGGCGACCTGAAATCAACCTTATCAAACTCTGAACTCTTTCATTTAACTTGCGCCTTTCAGAAACAAAATACCACTTATGCATTCATTGGGCTATGGAGTTGTAATGCTTTAAAACAAAACCATACTGGATTCCAAAATAAACTAGAAACATACTGAAAACCACTGTTGTACTCTAGTTCTCATAGTCAAGCTTATTTATATACATCACCTACTCTAACCAATATCACTGCTTTGTTCAACTATAGGAAAACTTCCAAATCAACCAAGCAAGTATCCAACTAACAAACTTAATTATACTTCCATATTTGAGCAAAAGGATGATAGGAGCAGCTGCAAATTTCAAAACATGCCCTGGGAGGAGGTACTTATAGTTTTGAAATTCAGACTTCAAGAAGTTAGAAATAAAAAATTCATTCCCCCATTTTGACTCCATATAAACTGCTACCGGATCATAAAAGTCACATAGAAATACCTCATTTTGCTGCTGTTCCAACTGACTGAAATGTTGTTGCTTGCTGCCTTTAATGTTGGAGTTACTTCACACACACCTAGGATTTATTTTTCCTAAGGTTTTTATTTTTTTATTAGTCATAATTAGTCATTATCCTGTCTCCTATATCTTAGGAGAGAATATTCCACTTAGAGAATATTCTCTTTCAGTTCACACTTCAGTTTGACTAGTTGAGTTGAGTTTAGATGTTGCATTGGGATCATCACCATGCTAATTCGACCTTGCCTTGGTATCATCACCAAAGTGGCACATTATCCTTGATTCCTTGATTTAACTCCTCACTACTTTCTATTCAGTCAGTTAACTGAAGACTAGTTGACTAGTTAACTCAACTAGGTGGCAGTTCACTCCCGTAAGTGCCCGAGAGACTAGAATAGGTGGTAGTTCACTCTTGTAACTACCAGAGAGACTAGAAGAGGTGGTAGTTCACTCCCATAACTGCTGGTGTGTGTCCAGATCAGTCTAGACCACCACTATGGTGACTTGGTTCACCTCAAGTCGAACTCATTGAGTTATACAAAGTATATCATGTGTAAATTATTCATTATTCAAACGGTTAATGAAAATTCTTTCCATTCTTTCTCTCCTTCTTCTTCTTTTTCCAATTCTCTCTGAAAATGTGTGTATCAGTTTTTAGCTAGATCTATTCTGTGAGGCTCAACACATTTACATGGTATCAGAGCCGACAGACTGCTAAGCAAAAGCTACACCAAATTTTTTTTGCAGGTACAAAATATCGAAGACAACGAAAAGACGGAATTCCAAAAAGAATTCATTCTTACACCTTACAACTATTTTTCATGGAAGGAGAAAATAGCCATAAATATCTGATCCAGAGGGTTGTACAGGTTAACCATGAATACAGATACAGAGTTGACATCATCCATAGAAAAATCCAAGTACTTAAATCGCATGGATGAGTCACTCAGAACAATTTGCAGTCTTATTTCTCCCGATCTCCTTTTTCATATATCTTCCTGTAAGACTCCCAATGAAGCTTGGACCATCTTGGAAGGTCTCTTTGGAAAACAGGATGAGATGAGGGGACACATACTATAGGTGGAGCTGCTCACATTGGATCCAAAAAGCTTCGATAATATCCAATATTTCTTTACAAAATTCAAGGATTTACTCTCACAACTCAAAGCTTGCGGGGTTGATAAATTGAAGGAGGAGAAACAAATGGTTCTCACCATTCTCTCTGCTTGGTCCTGAATTCTTGGTATTTGTATCTACATTCCATACTGTTAGATTCACTTTTGGAGCCACCTGGAAGATGCCTTCTCTTGAGGACTTTATCGAATCCCTAACACAAGAGCAAACCAAGCTCATCAACATGGGCGCAATCAAAGGCCCAAGGGTGCATGCACTCACTATACATGATGGAAGAGACAAATATCATAAATCTAAAGATAAAGATAAGTGGAAATCTCATGCACATACGAAGAAGGAAGGGTACACAAAACCTTTCACCGATGACTCCGGATCCAAAGGAGAAAAGGGAAGAAAAGGAGAGAAATGCACATACTGTCACAAAGGATTCCATTCGAAATCCACATGCATGAAAAAACAAATAGATTTGATGTCTTAGATACTTCAACAAAACAACCTTGGAGATCTCATCCCCGAGGGTGCAAAGAAGAAGAAGCCAAAAGATACAAATTCCAAGAAAGGCAATTCTAGCCATGTCTTGATTACAATCAGCTCCTCTCCCAATGCTTAGATTGTAGATTCAGGAGCATCACATCACATGGATGCCTCAAAAGTAGTCTATTCTTCTTTGGATGCATGAAAAGGTCCTCCTATTCTGATGGGGGACAACTCTTCTGTTGAAGTCACCAGCAAAGGAAGGATTGAACTCACAAATGGAAGCTTTGAGAACGTACATCATGAGATCCACAATATTTTCCATGAGGTAGGGATTCAATTGCATCATACAGTTCCCTACAGTCCGCAACAAAACAGAGTTGCTGAGCAGAAAAACAGATCTCTAAAGGAGATGGCATCTTACATGTTGCATGCAAAGTCACTACCACAGAGACTATGGGCCGAAGAACTTAACTATGCAACATACATCCAAAATAGATCTCCTCATATATCTATCAAGGATAAGACCCCCTACGAGGCTTGGAGTGGCCTCAAACCGGAAGTGGCCCACTTTCGCATTTTTGGTTCACGTGCATGGGCCCAGATTCCCTCTGAAAAGAGGAAGACATTTGATCCATAGAGCACCGAGTAAATTTTTGTTGGATACCCCGATAGTGTGAAGGGATATCGACTTATTGATATTTCCTCGGATTGACTCATCATTGAGCATAGTGTCCAATTCGAGGAAAGTGTCTCACATGTACCTCAACAGCTGCATGTAGACACCTTCACTCTTCCACCTGTTCGAGATGATGAGCATGCACATGCCAACTCTTCTTCAGATGAGAGTTCTGATTCAGAGGACTTAAAGGATTTAGATTTAGATTCAGATTCAGTACATTCAGATGCAGAGTCAAAGCATCTAGATGCAGTTGCAGAGCTAGAGTAGAGGCCCAAGTGGGTACAAACTACTCTTCAGGATGCAGGGGATCTCATTGGTGATCCAACCAATACTAGGAGGACTCGATCTGATTTCGAGGAGCCTCCTATTGCACTCACTGCCACTGAACCATTGCCTTCCAGGCATCTTTTCTTAGTTCAGTCTTCATATCCACAGTCTTATGGCGAGGCTGTTGGAAATCCCTTTTGGGAATCCACCATGCAGGAGGAGTACAACTCCTTCCTCGAGAACCAGACTTGGGATTTGGTTCCCCTTCCTTCTGGGAGGAAACTTGTCAGATGTAGATGGGTCTACAGGGCCAAGAGCGCAAAAAATGGATAGATCAGCAGATACAAAGCCAGGCTTGTCGCCAAAGGCTTTCAACAGGTTCATGGTATTGACTATGATGAGACCTTCGCTCTAGTAGCGAATATGGATTCCATACAATTGGCACTTGCCATTGTGGCAGCCAAGGGATGGGAAGTCCATTAGATGGATGTGAAGAATGCATTTCTTCATGGTGATCTCTATGAGGAGATCTACATGGAGCAGCCCCAAGGATTTATGTAGGACTCATTCTTGGTCGGTCGACTGAAGAAGTCACTTTATGGCCTCAAGCAGGCTCCGAGGGCATGGTATGCCAAGATGGAATCCTACCTGTTGTCATAGAACTTTGTATGTTGTAAATTAGACCCGAATGTATACATGCTCAAGACAACTGATTCACTTCTACTTTTAGTTATGTATGTTGATGATTTTCTGATCACCGGTTGCTCGACTTCAGCGATTGCTGCAGTCAAGAGGATTCTTCATGACAGGTTTTTGATGAAGGACATGGGTCCGCTACACTTCTTCCTTGGACTTGAGATCATTCAGGATGCATCAGGCATCAAATTGTCTCAAGCCAAGTATGCATGAGATCTCCTTGAGAGATTTCACATGACAGACTGCAAGTCTGCTCCCACTCCTTTCCTATCAGGAGTCAAACTTGAGGATGGTAGAGAGACTCCATTGGTTGATAGCACACTGTACATACAACCAGTGGGGAGCTTGTTGTATCTCACACACTCTAGACCAGACCTCTCATATGCAGTTGGTGCAGTTTCCAGGTTCATGCAGGAGCCACATGAGCTACATTGGAAAGATGCAAAGCGTATCCTTCGATATGTACAGGGCACCATCACCTTTGGGATTCATTATGCAGTAGAATCTACATTATATCTCATTGGGTTTACTGATTCCGACTGGGCTGGCGATAACATTGATTGCAAGTCCACATCTGGTTACTCACTCAGTCTTGGTTTCGGGCCTATCTGTTGGTCGAGCAAGAAGCAAGTTTCCATTTCTCTATCTTCAGTCGAGGCAGAGTACAGAGGGGAAGTTAACATAACCATTCAAGATAAGTGGATATAACATTTTCTCACTGAGTTGGGCATTTAGTTTCATCGGCCGATCATCATCTGGTGTGACAACCAGAGCACTCTGAAGTTCTGCAGAGATCCAGTTCAGAGGCAGCGGACGAAGCACATCGAGATCCACATGCACTACATCCGAGACTTAGTACATGAGGGGATCATCGAATTATAGTTCTTTCCTTCAGCAGAACAAACGACATAAATTTTCACCAAGACCTTCACTGAGAATAAATTCCATTCTCTGCGAGGTCATCTTGGAGTGAAGAACACAGGTTCCTAGCAAATGTAGTTCTTATTTTTACATACATTGTACCTTGAGGGGGGGTTTTTCCCATGAGGTTTTCCCTCTTTCCTCACTTTATTTTCAGTGTATCTTTTGTACTTGGGTACCTAACATGGCCTCGTTGTTGGGACCCAATCTTTATTTTCACCATAGTGATGTTCAGGGGGGTGTTGGAGTTACTTCACACACGCCTATGATTTATTTTTCCTAAGGTTTTTATTTTTTTATTAGTCATACTTAGTCATTATCCAGTCTCCTATATTTTAGGAGAGAATATTCCACATGGAGAATATTCTCTTTCAGTTCACACTTCAGTTTGACTAGTTGAGTTGAGTTTAGATGTTGCATTGGGATCATCACCATGCAACATTGGGATCATCACCATGCTAATTCCACCTTGCCTTGGTATCATCACCAAAGTGGCGCATTAGCCTTGATTCTTTGAGTTAACTCCTCACTACTTTCTGTTCAGTCAGTTAACTGAAGACTAGTTGACTAGTTAACTCAACTAGGTGGAAATTCACTCCCATAACTGCCTGAAAGACTAGAATAGGTGGCAGTTCACTCCCGTAACTGCCTGAGAGACTAGAATAGGTGGCAGATCACTCCTGTAACTGCTGGTGTGTATCCATATCACTCTAGACCACCACTATGGTGACTTGGTTCACCTCAAGTCGAAATACAAAGTATATCATGTGTAAATTATTCATTATTCAAACGGTTAATGAGAATTCTTTCCATTATTTCTCTCCTTCTTCTTCTTTTTCCAATTCTCTCTGCAAATCTGTGTATCATTGTTTATATAGATCTATTCTATGTAGGTTCAACACATTTACATTTACTGATCTGAATGTTAAATGTGGATTGCTCAATATTTGCTGGGGAAACATGCATGATCAACTGTTGATATGAACCTATCTACTCTCTTTCATCATATCCTTGTAATCTGAATTCATCACTATGATATGCTGGCCTATTACTATTGACAATTTTTAAGAGAGAAGAAGAGATATATTCTTCATTTCC
Organism: Picea engelmannii; assembly: GCA_009831015.1. NCBI lineage: Eukaryota > Viridiplantae > Streptophyta > Pinopsida > Pinales > Pinaceae > Picea > Picea engelmannii. The sequence continues at coordinate 460,729 of ML782157.1, read as the reverse complement.
TACATTACTGTCTTGATAATGATCAAATGAAAACCAAGTCTGAAAATATGCATCATGAATTTTTTTTTGATCACCATATCCAACAATGATATCTTTAGAGGATGTATCAAAATTAAAAGGATCTTCATTGGACTCTTGAACAACAGATTCATATCTGTTTTCAACCATAGCATTCATACTTTTCTAATCATCTCTTAGTTGATAAATAGGATTTGATGAAATTTCATTAGACAACAAATCTTTAAAATCCTCTTCATCATCACTATATTTATCAAATACTGGAAAATCAGAATAAAATTCTAAAGGTTTATGCATTGAAAAATTAGCAATCTGATCTTGAAACAGAGTTCGAAAAACATCACTATCCTCTTCATCATTAGCAGCCTTTACATCAAAATCTAAATCATTCTCGAACACCAAACATTCTTCAGGATTGTTAAACATGACAACCACCTCTTTTTCATGAAACAAAATAGAGTCTACAAGATATTCAAGATTGTGTGGATGCTGCAGATCTATGTAAGCAAAGGTTGCAACATGACTGTTCAGGAGCAGATCTATCTCTTCTCTTGTTAAAGGAGGAGGTGGTCAGTGTAATTTCTGGATCAAGCAACTATTGTTTTCTTTCTCTTCTATAGGTTGACCATGATGCTGGATATATTCTTCTTGAATGTGATCACAAGAGCTATCATATCCTACTTCTTTATCAGCCAACTATTCTTCATACTGATTATCTTCATCGACTTGAGAAATTTCTAATATTCCTTCCTCCTCTTCAAGAAGATGTGTTTGATCTATTTGTCTTATCAATTTTATATTACAACAATCTTCAAAAAGTATTTCAGTTGAAAAGATTCTTTTACAATGTTGATGAAAAAGTATGTGAAAATCTTTCAATGAAGGAATACTGGAATGAGGTAAAGATTTATACCAGAGTATAGCATCTCTTTCCAACGAAAACATAAACAATTTCATGAGGACATCTTCATGATGTACATTTAATTCATCCATGATCTTGTGGAATTCAAACAAGTGTTGAGCAGGATTGTCGTCCACATATTCTAAAAATTTAGGAAGGACATCTTCCCAAACTTTAATGTCTGGAACAATGTTTGGAAAACCATAAACATTTGTAAAGTCCAGAGGAGCAAACCTTGCAGCAATCTGAGCGGCAAATGAAACCGACATTTTGAGACCAGTGGAGTCGCCAGTGAATCATGTAGAGTCTTCGAACCAAGGAGTCTCTAGGTGAATGATCACAACCAATTGAATGCCTATCCCTTGTTCACCATCAAGGAATAGATCTAAACTTTTGTCGTATCCCAGGGAAGATATCTTTGTTCCTCCGTTCCCCGGCAACGACGCCATAAAATATTGTCACAAGAGTTGAATTTGTGCTGTAATGGAGCCAAGTCTTAGCACATTTTAAATGAAAAAATAATTTGTATATTGATCAATCATATGAGGCCTCTAGAACTAGGTCTGAAACATGTCTTTCAATCACTTATAGATAAAAAATGAATAGGCATGACCTCGTTTTCCTAATTGATTTAATAAAGAAGATGGATAGAGGCTAAGAGATGAAGAAGGCTGAAACAAAGAGTTAGGTATCTAATTCTGATAAGTCTATCTTCATTTCAATAGAGGAATGAAAAAATAACTTCGAAAGAAAACATGCATACATATAACTTGTAACCTAGGCAAAAACAATCAAGCTACAGGTCTTGTTTTGCTCACAACATAAACAGAGGAAAAGCTGAACCTAACTGGTTGCCCAATAAATGGCTACAACAGAGGTATTACTGAATTGGATCCATTAAAAGTTAAATATGCAAAAGAAGGAAGAAAGATTGAATTTAAACCAGAGAAAACGACACAGGAATTTTTTTTTACACAGTGATGAGGTGTAGAATCTCTTCACATTTTGTTCTATATTTGCTGAAAGAAATAACATTACAAACCCAGCCCCCGAAAGGTTCGCTGGATATTTCCCCACCTCACCTTCTCTTTTACAAATATTCCTCATATATGTATTGAGGTTGAAGTCCTCTCTAATCTAAAAGATAACAATAGTCACAACCAATTCTTGAAACTTTCTACCATAGAAAATGGGCCAAATTGCTGAAAACTGCGGCTGCGGTTATGGCTCTGTATCTATCAAATAGCGACAGATGTGTATAAACTAAAAGATAATTTTCTGCATATGTTTATTCCGAGCAAAAACCTCTCTTAGTTCCCTGAGATCCATTTTCATATTCCCCAAATTTGCATTTAACAAACATGTGTCAAAATAGGAAAATATGAAATTTGAAATTTAGGGCTTGGAGATGTATTTGATTCTCCCATTCTGTGACACCTGTAGGAAAAAATGAGAGAGGCTAATTATATCTGATGTGTTAGGCACAAAATCCTCCAACTGTTTCTCAAAATGATACTCTAGTCGCTCATAATCATCATTTGAAAATGATGACTCAAAATATTAAAAAATGCCACATTTATGAAAACAAACCTCATCTTTCGGGGGACTTTTTACTGCCTTCCCAAGCTCCAAATGAAATAATTAATATACCACTGAAAATATTATGATTTTTGGATGTCGATCGACTATTCGAACGCGAAAAACGACCTCTCCACGACTGCAAAAAATGTGTTTTTCTATAGTAGTTTTGCATATGACTGGAGTCCCGATTTCCGGTTTTCGGGTTTTGGGGTTTTGGGTATCATGTCTTCAAGAGTTATGAGATGCAAGGAATCCTAAATTATGATGGGATTAATTAGACAATAATCATTTGTCTTAATCTCTTAATTAATCATGATTAGCAATTAATCTTTAACCTTTTGTAGATTTAAGTGTTGGGACTTCGATAATGCTTGACGCGAGAAATCCCAAATTGTGAAGTTGCGATGAGATTTATTAATGTTAATCTTTCTTAATCTTTAATTAACCCAGATTATCCTTTAATACTTTAGTGAATTCAGGGATCAGGGCTGTAGTTATTAAAATATCTATGTTGGCCAAATCCCAGACAACCAAAAATCTCAGACTCGTGAGATTTTTCTCCATGTGGATTCATGCTCGGTGTATGCGGTCGTTCCATTGCCAATGCTTCCATTCATCCTCCTTATGAATCAATGCTCGAACATATGGTATATTTCTTTGATTCTCACGTGAACCCCGTCTTTGTATTTTTCGTGAGTTGGCTTGTGACTTTTATACTACTGTGACATTTCAGATCATGAGAATGGGGCGCAATCAGTGTTATCATTCAATTAAAAGAAATGTTAAACCAACCACAACGACTAAAAGCCAAAAGTTTAATATTTGTTACAACATAGGCTCCATCTAGGGATGGTGCTTTCCTGCAAAGGGCCAAGAAAAGTAGACCACGTGCCTTCATCCATTGGGCAACCTGAAATCAACCTTATCAAACTCTAAAACAAACCTTTCCGAAACAAAAAACCACTTATGCATTCATTGGGATATGGAGTCGTAATGCTTTAAAAAAAAACCATACTGGATTCCAAACTAAACCGGAAACATACTAAAAACCACTATTGTACTCTAGTGCTCAAAGTCAAGCTTATTTATATACATCACCTACTCTAACCGATATCACTACTTTGTTCAAGTATAGGAAAACTTCCAAATCAACCAAGCGAGTATCTGACTAACAAACTTAATTATAGTTCCATCTTTGAGCAAAAGGATGACAGAAGCAATTGCAAATTTCAAAACATGCAATGGGAGCAGGTACTTACAATTTTAAAATTCAGACTTTAAGAAGTCAGAAATAAAAAATTCGGTCCCCCATTTTGACTCCATATAAACTGCTACTGGATCATAAAATTCACATTGAAATACCTCATTTTGCTGCTGTTCCAACTGACTGAAATGATGTTTCTTGCTGCCTTTACTGATCTAAATGTTAAATGTGGACTACTCAATATTTGCTGGGGAAATATGCATGGTCAACTTCTGATCTGAACCTGTCTGCTCTCTTTCATCATATCCCTGTAATATGAATTCATCACTATGATATGCTGGCCTATTACAACTGACAATTTTTAAGAGAGAAGAAGAGATATGTTCTTCATTTCCTACATTACTGTCTTGATAATGATAAAATGAAAACCAAGTCTGAAAATATGCATCATGAAAAAATTTCTGATCACCCTCTCCAACAATGATATCTTTAGAGGATGCATCAAAATTAAAAGGATCTTCATTGGACTCTTGAACAACAGATTCATATCTGTTGTCAACCATAGCATTCATACTTTTCCGATCATCTCTTAGTTGATAAATAGGATTTGATGAAATTTCATTAGAAAACAAATCTTTAAAATCCTCTTCATCATCACTATATTTATCAAATACTAGAAAATCAGAATAAAATCCTGAAGGTTTCTGCATTGAAAAATCAACAATATGATCTTGAAACAGATTTCAAAAAATATCACTGTCCTCTTCATCATTAGCAACCTTTACATCAAAATCTAAATCATTCTCGAACACCAAACATTCTTCAAGATTGTTAAACATGACAACCACCTCTTTTTCATGAAACAAAACAGAGTCTACAAGATATTCAAGACTGTGTGGATGCTGTAGATCTGTGTAAGCAGAGGTTACAACATGACTGTTCAGGAGCAAATCTATCTCTTCTTTTGTTAAAGGAGGAGGTGGTATGTGTAATTTCTGGATCAAGAAACTATTGTTTTCTTTCTCTTCTATAGGTTCACCATGATGATGGATATCTTCTTCTTGAATGTGATCACAAGAGCTATCATATCCTACTTCTTTATCAACCAACTCTTCTTCATACTGATTATCTTCATCGACTTGAGAAATTTCTGATATTCCTTCCTCCTCTTCAAGAAGATGTGTTTGATTTGTTTGTCTTATGAATTTTATATTACAACAATCTTCAAAAAGTATTTCAGTTGAAAATATTCTTTTACAATGTTGATGAAAAAGTATGTGAAAATATTTCAATGAAGGAATACTGGAATGAGGTAAAGATTTATACCAGAGTCTAGCATCGCTTTCCAACGAAAACATAAACAATTTCATGAGGACATCTTCATGATGTACATTTAATTCATCCATGAGCTTGTGGAATTCAAACAAGTGTTGAGAAGGATTATCATCTGCATATTCTCCAAATTTAGGAAGGACATCTTCCCAAAATTTAATTTCTGGAACAATGTTTGGAAAACCATAGACATTTGTAAAGTCTAGAGGAGCAAACCTTGCAGCAATCCGAGCGGCGAACAAAACCGATATTTTGAGACCAGTGGAGTCACCAGTGAATCATGTAGAGTCTTCAAACCAAGGAGTCACTAGTTGAATGATCACAACCAATTGAATGCCTATCCCTTGTTCACCATCAAGAAATAGATCTAATTTTTTGTCGTATCCCAGGGAATATAGCTTTGTTCCTTCGTTCCCCGACAATGGTGCCAAAAAATGTTGTCGCAAGAGTTGGCTCTGGCCTGTAATGGATCCAAGTCTTAGCACATTTTAAATGAAAACATAATTTGTATATTGATCAGTCATATGAGGCCTCTAGAACCAGGTCTGAAACAAGCCTTTCAATCGCTTATAGATAAAAAATGAAGAGGCATGACCTCGTTTTCCTAATTGATTTAATAAAGAAGATGGATAGAGGCCAAGAGATGAAGAATACCGAAACAAAGAGTTAGGTATCTAATTATGATAAGTCTAATATTCATTTCAATAGAGGAATGACAAAATAATTTCAAAAGACAACATGCATATATATAAATTGTAACCTAGGAAAAAAACAATCAAGCTACAGGTCTTGTTTTTCTCACAACATAAATACAGGAAAAGATGAACCTAACCGGTTTCCCAATAAATGGCTACAACAGAGGTATTACTGAATTGGAGCCATTACAAGTTAAATATGTAAAAAAAGGAAAAAATATTGAATGTAAACCAGAGAAAATGATACAGGAAAAACAAAATTACACAGTGACAAGGTGTAGAATCTCTTCACATTCTGTTCTATATTTGTTGAAAGAAATAGCATTACAAACCCAGCCCCCGAAAGGATCTCCGATTGTTTTTCCCCCTCACCCTCTCTTTTAAAAATATTCCTCATATATGTATTGAGGTCGAAATCCTCTCTAGTCTAAAAGATAACAATAGTTACAACCAATTCTTGAAACTTTCTGCCATAGAAAATGGGCCAAACTGCTGAAAAATAGGGCTGTGGTTATGGCTCTGTATCTCTTTAATAGGGACATATATGTATAAATGGAAAGACGATTTTGTGCATCTATTTATTCTGAGAAAAAACCTCTCTCATTTCACTGAGATCCATTTTCATTTGCCCCAAATCTGCATTTAACAAACATGTGTCAAAACAAGAAAATATGAAATTCAAAATATTAAGGCTCGTAGATGGATTTGATTCTCCCAATATGTGACACCTGTAGGAAAACTGAGAGATTCTAATGATCTATGATGTGTTAATCACAAAATCCTCCAACCATTTCTCAAAATGATGCTCTAGTGGCTCAGAATAATCATTTGAAAATGATGACTCAACACAGTAAAAAATGCCACATTTATGAAAAAGAACCTCATCTTTTGGGGGAATTTTAACTTCCTTTTCAAGCTCCAAATGAATTTCTGAAGACACCACTGGAAATCTTAGGATTTTTGGATGTTGATCGACTATTCGAACGTGGAAAATGACCTCTCCACGACTAAGACAATTGCGTTTTTCTAAAGCAGTTTTGCATATGATTGGAGTCCCGATTTCGGGTTTTCGGGTTTCGGGGTTTTGGGTATCATGTCTTCAAGAGTTATGAGATGCAAGGAATCCTGAATCATTATGGGATTAATTACACAATAATAACTTGTCTTAATCTCCTAATTAATCATGATTAGCAATTAATCTTTAACCTTTCGTAGATTTAAGTGTCGGGACTTCGATAATTCTTGACGCGAGAAATCCTGAATCGTGAAGTTGCGATGAGATTTATTAACGTTAATATTTATTAATCTTTAATTAACCCAGCTTATCCTTTAATACTTTAGTGAATTTGGGGATCGGGGCTATAGTTATTAAAATATCTATGTCGGCCAAATCCCCGACGACCAAAAATCCCAGACTCATGAGATTTTTCTCCATGTGGCTTAATGCTCAGTGTATGCGGTTGTTCCACTACCAATGCTTCCATTCATCCTCCTTGTGACTCAAGGCTTGAACATATGGTACAATTCTTTAATTCTCACGTGAACCCTGTCTTTGGATTTTTCGTGAGTTGGCTTGTTACTGTTATACTACTGTGACATTTTAGATCATGAGAATGGGGTGCAATCAGTGTTATAATTGAATTACAAGAAACGTTAAACCAACCACAGCGACTGAAAGCCAAAATTTTAATATTTGTGACAACATAGGCTCCATCTATGGATGGTGCTTTCCTGCAAAGGGCCAAGAAAAGTAGACCACGTGCCTTCATCCATTGGGTGACCTGAAATCAACCTTATCAAACTATGAACTCTTTCATTTAACTTGCGCCTTTCCGAAACAAAAAACCACTTATGCATTCATTGGGCTATGGAGTCATAATGCTTTAAAACAAAACCATATTGGATTCCAAACTAAAACGAAAACATATTGAAAACCACTGTTGTACTCTAGTGCTCAAAGTCAAGATTATTTATATACAACACCTACTCTAACCAATATCACTGCTTTGTTCAAGTATAGGAAAACTTCCAAATCAACCAAGCAAGTATCCGACTAACAAACTTAATTATACTTCCATCTTTGAGCAAAAGGATGACAAGAGCAACTGCAAATTTCAAAACATGCTCTGGGAGCAGGTACTTACAGTTTTGAAATTCAAACTTCAAGAAGTCAGAAATAAAAAATTCAGTCCCCCATTTTGACTCCATATAAACTGCTACTGGATCATAAAAGTCACATAGAAATACCTCATTTTGCCGCTGTTCCAACCAACTGAAATGCTATTTCTTGCTGCATTTACTGATCTGAATGTTAAATGTGGATTGCTCAATATTTGCTGGGGAAACATGCATGATCAACTGCTGATATGATCCTGTCTGCTCTCTTTCATCATATCCCTGTAATCTGAATTCATTACTATGATATGCTGGCCTATTACAATTGTCAAATTTTAAGAGAGAAGAAGAGATATGTTCTTCATTTCCTACATTACTATCTTGATAATGATCAAATGAAAACCGAGTTTGAAAATATGCATCATGAAAAAATTTCTGATCACCATCTCCAAAAATGATATCTTTAGAGGATGTATCAAAATTAAAAGGATATTCATTGGACTCTTGAACAACAGATTCATATCTTTTGTCAACCATAGTATTCATACTTTTCTGATCATCTCTTAGTTGATAAATAGGATTTGATGAAATTTCATTAGACAACAAATCTTTAAAATCCTCTTCATCATCACTATATTTATCAAATAATGGAAAATCATAATAAAATCCTGAAGGTTTCTGCATTGAAAAATCAACAATTTGATCTTGAAATAGATTTTGAAAATTATCACTGTCCTCTTCATCATTAGCAACCTTTACATCAAAATCTAAATCGTTCTCGAACACCAAACATTCTTCATGATTGTTAAACATGACAGCCACCTCTTTTTCATGAAACAAAATAGAGTCTACAAGATATTCAAGACTGTGTGGATGTTGCAGATCTGTGTAAGCAGAGGTTGCAACATGATTGTTCAGGAGAAGATCTATCTCTTCTTCTGTTAAAGGAGGAGGTGGTCTGTGTAATTTCTGGATCAAGCAACTATTGTTTTCTTTCTCTTCTATAGGTTGACCATGATGCTGGATATCTTCTTCTTGAATGTGATCATAAGAGATATCATATCCTGCTTCTTTATCAACCAACTCTTCTTCATACTGATTATCTTCATCGACTTGAGAAATTTCTAATATTCCTTCCTCCTCTTCAAGAATATGTGTTTGATCTGTTTGCCTTATGAATTTTATATTACAACAATCTTCAAAAAGTATTTTAGTTGAAAATATTGTTTTACAATGCTGATGAAAAAGTGTGTGAACATATTTCAATGAAGGAATACTTGAATGAGGTAAAGATTTATACCAGAGTCTAGCATCTCTTTCCAATGAAAACATAAATAGTTTCATGAGGACATCTTCATGATGTACATTTAATTCATCCATGATCTTGTGGAATTCAAACAAGTGTTGAGCAGGATTGTCGTCTGCATATTCTCCAAATTTAGGAAGGACATCTTCCCAAAATTTAATGTCTAGAACAATGTTTGGAAAACCATAAACATTTGTAAAGTCCAGAGGAGCAAACCTTGCAGCAATCCGAGTGGCGAACGAAACCGACATTTTGAGACCAGTGGAGTCGCCAGTGAATCATGTAGAGTCTTCGAACCAAGGATTCACCAGGTGAATAATCACAACCAATTGAATGCCTATCCATTGTTCACCTTCAAGGAATATATCTAAAATTTTTTCATATCCCAGGGAAGATAACTCTGTTCCTCCGTTCCCCGACAACGACGCCAAAAAATGTTGTCGCAAGAGTTAACTCTGAGCTATAATGGAAGCAAGTCTTAGCACATTTTAAATGAAAAAATAATTTGTATATTGATCAGTCATATGAGGCCTCTAGAACTAGGTTTGAAACATGCCTTTCAATCGCTTATAGATAAAAAATGAAGAGGCTTGACCTCATTTGCCTAATTGATTTAATAAAGAAGATGGATAGAGGCTAAGAGATGAAGAAGACCGAAACAAAGAGTTACATATCTAATTCTGATAAGTCTAATCTTCATTTCAATAGAGGAATGAAAAAATAACTTTGAAAGACAACATGCATATATATAACTTGTAACCTAGGCAAAAACAATCAAGCTATAGGCCTTGTTTTTCTCACAACATAAATAGAGGAAAAGCTGAACCTAACCGGTTGCCCAATAAATGGATAAAACAGAGCTATTACTGAATTGGAGCCATTACAAGTTAAATATGTAAAAGAAGGAAAAAATATTGAATGTAAACCAGAGAAAACGATACAGGAAAAACAAAATTACACAGTGACAAGGTGTAGAATCTCTTCACATTCTGTTCTATATTTGCTAAAAGAAATAACATTACAAACCCAACCACCGAAAGGCTCTCCGACTGTTTTTCCCCCTCACCTTATCTTTTAAAAATATGCCTCATATATGTATTGAGGTCGAATTCCTCTCTAATCTAAAAGATAACAACAGTTACAACCAATTCTTGAAACTATCTGCCATAGAAAATGGGCCAAATTGCTGAAAATTGGGGCTACGATTATGGCTCTGTATCTCTCGAATCGCGATAGCTATGTATAAAATGAAAGAGGATTTTGTGCATATTTTTATTCTTAGCAAAAAACTCTCTCAGTTCCCTAAGATCCACTTTCATTTTCCCCAAATCCACATTTAACAAAAATGTGTGAAAACAGGAAAATATGAAATCCGAAAATTAGGGCTCGGAGATGGATTTGATTCTCCCAATATGTGACACCTGTAGGAAAACTTAGACAGTATAATTATCTATGATGCGTTATTCACAAAATCATCCAACCGTTTCTCAAAATGATACTCTAGTCACTTAGAATAATTATTTGAAAATGATGACTCAACACAGTAAAAAACGCCACATTTCTGAAAACGAACCTCATCTCTTGGGGAACTTTTGACTTCCTTCCCAATATCCAAATGAAATTATGAAGACACCAATGGAAATATTAGGATTTTTATATGTCGATCGACTATTCGAACGTGGAAAATGACCTCTCCACGACTGAGAAAATTGCATTTTTCTAAAGTAGTTTTGCATATGGCTAGAGTCCCGATTTCGGGTTTTTGGGTTTCAAGGTTTTGGGTATCATGTCTTTAAGAGTTATGACATGGAAGGAATCCCAAATCACGATGATATTAATTGGACAATAATAATTTGTCTCAATCTCTTAATTAATCATGATTAACAATTAATATTTAACCTTTCGTAGATTTAAGTGTCGTGACTTTGATAATGCTTGAAGTGAGAAATCCCGAATCATGAAGTTGCAATGACTATTTATTAACGTTAATTTTTCTTAATCTTTAATTAACCCAACTTATCCTCTTATACTTTAGTGAATTCGGGGATTGGAGTTGTAGTTATTAAAATATCTACATCGACCAAATCCCCGACGGCTAAAAATCTCGGACTCGTGAGATTTTTTTCCATGTGGCTTAATGCTCGGTGTATGAGGTCGTTCCACTGCCAATGCTTCTATTCATCCTCCTTGTGACTCAACGCTCGAACATATGGTACATTTCTTTGATTCTCATGTGAACCCTGTCTTTGGATTTTTCCTGAGTTGGCTTGTGACTGTTATACTATTGTGACATTTCAGATCATGAGAATCGAGTGCTATCAGTGTTATCATTCAATTAAAAGAAACGTTAAACCAACCACAATGACTGAAAACCAAAATTTTAATATTTGTTACAACAGGAAGAACCAAAATCACAATATAAATCATCATGTCAATCATACAAATCAATTGCAATTAGAAATGAAATAGCAACTCAAATACTTGGATATTCAATGGTTGTCCATGTATGATATTCGTTTAACGTTGCTCCAATAGATCTCCTCCAATAGTTGTTCTAATAATTTAACCAACACTTAAAGAATCAACAAAATAACAAAATAAATCAACAAACATTTTTATGAATATATAATAATTAAAAATACTTGAGTGCATGAATACCTGAATGATCCCCTCTTGGTTTTGAGAATAATTGGTTGGAGTAGTCTAATCTTGGAGCAAACTTCCCTCGATTTGACGTAGCAATAACAAAGTCAACATTGAATTTGTTGTTGCTCTGTTGGATCGATGGAGGTTTTCTCCAAGATTATCCAAATCTTAATTTATTCTCTACTGAACATGGCCAACCATGTGAAGGTGGAAGCTGTTATCGCCACTCCCCCCCCTCACATCACTCTCAATTCCCTAGTACCCAAACTATTTACTAGAAAATAGTTGAAAGCAAGAAATCAAGATTCATGCATAGACACAAGCGAAACAACAAATTCATAAAGAAAAATATGTGGTTTTGTGCATAAATAAACATATAGAAATCATCCATTAACATATAATGTTCATTCATTTAGACACAAAATACTTGATCTCAATAAATTTTATCATTAAAAATATGTTTTCATGATATGGTACATGATGTTTCTAAGTACAATCATTTCTTTTTTAGTTTCTTTCTGTTTGAAATGAATTCATAAATTAGGTCGTCAGTTCCTTCTTCCCCTTCAATTGTTTTAGCCTCTGCATGTCTTATTGACGACTTGCTCATGTACTCACAACGTTGAGGCTGTTGCAAGTAGGGGGGGGGGTGCGGATCATCAACTGCAATAAGAAAGAAATGTTAAATTGATATTTTTTGTTATTATTATTACAAGTATTTCATTAATAAAATATCATTAGAGTGTTCTTTACCTAATTGAGTAGCAGAGGCAAGCATAGTAGTTTCATGTGCGATAATATATTCCTCTTCTTGTCTAACCTCATCCTCTAGATTATCTGGAGTTGAAACATGCAATGTTATAATTAATACACCATTTGAAATTAAATATTTTTAATTGTAATCCATACTAATTTTTTTTATAACACATGAAATATCTCCAGTGATGATATTGACACCACCTTCATTGGGTGATAGTCTATCATCACTAGGCCATGTTCCTCTAGTGGGGAAACTTGTTTCTTCGTTGGTTGCCTGCTTAAAATAAACAAACAAATTACTTTATGGACACAAATATAATGTACAAGCAATTAATTATAAATAATGTTCGTTAATTTTATTTACCTATGTGTCAGTTTGAGTGCCAGACGGTTGTGTTTCCCCCAAGCTTTTTCTGCGTTCAACCACGGCTTGAAAGTCATGTTTTAATGCAAGATTGAGGTCTTCTTGTGTTGGAGCTTATTTGAACTCCAATCCTTTCATATTTGCATAAGAACACAGATTTTGATTCTTCTGTGCAATCAAATTAAAATTGTCAACAATATATTATTTGGATGCAATTGATTATTTTATACTTACAATTCATACGACCAGTTTTGAGTAACCACCAGGGCCAAGTTTGTGTTGCCCATGTTTTTCTATTCTGACCTTGGTAGCTTTGGATGTCTCTGGGAGCCTGTATTGAAAAGTTTCAAATATGTAATTAGATGTTGCAATGATGATAAAGCATCATAATTACATTATTAGAAGTGTCACATACCTTCCCGAGCCAGGTGATGTCTTTCCATCTTTTCAGATCATATTCTCCTTTGCATCTTCCTATAGGGCCTTCCATTCCCTCTTAGGAATCATTGGATGATGCTCATACTTAGCTTTCTTTCGTATATAAACCCTATATTAGTGCTACATATATTTTAAATATACGGCTTCTTTTGAGGAGACTCCATATTTGCTGAAGGATCCCTCACCGAACATGCCAACCAACTTGTTAATGAGTTCATATTTTAACTTGGAGTTTTGGGAATTCCACCTTGTTCATACGGTGGGACCAAATATATCCAAGGTCAATTCATTCATGCACTTATAAAATGTGTTGTTTCCTTCAAAAACATATTATCATTAGTTTAAAATAATCGCACATTATACATAAATTTCAATTAGAATGTACATAATAAATAAAGGACATCTTAAATACCTGGAATGTTTTCTATTTTCATAGGGATGAGCTCATCGTTTACCAAAAAGGTAACTGATAATTCTCCCTTTCTAGTGACATGGAAAGATCCAGGAAATCATGCTTCAAAATGTGCAAATCCATGCTATGCATCCACATCATCCCGTGCACATGTTGGCATGTGCTCGTCAGGGCCGGGTGTAGTACCAACATGGACCCTGGAGGGCGTACTATTCCGAGTGACTGGAATCCCAGTATGATGTTGTGCCAGTGTAGTAACGACACTGGTACCAACACCAGCTTCCATAGGCACATCTTGGGGATCAAAATCCTGCAAAAACTCCTATAAAAATAAAGAGTTTTTTATAAAGGACTTGTAAGAGTGTAAAAATTAAAATAAAAAACAAATAAATGGGATAAATAAAGATCTTTGTTACTCAATAGCGTTTAATTTTTTCCATCAAGGCTTTAATTCTTTCCTTTATGTACTGTTTTTGCGACTGAATTTGAATCAAGGAAGCAAGTTTGATGGTTGATTTTCTCACTAGCTTCCTTATTGTTTGGAATGGGTTGGTGGAGGAATAAATTTGTTCATTAGTAATCTCTTCCTCTGTATAATCTATGGACTTTTCTAAGGATGTTTCCTTCCCCTTGTCACCCTCGGACAATGGTGTTGCCAACAAATAAATGTCAATATAAGTATTAGAAACAATTGAAGAAAATCAAATGTATGCAAATTGATTTACTTGTAAAAAACATAACATCAAAATATTTAAAACTTTGAGGAGTGATCATAATGTGGTACCAAATCAAGGGTTGATATTTTCATTAAATGTCTTGTCGTCAATATAAATAAATGTTCCTTTATTTTGATCATAGTCTTTTAGCTGTATATAATTTCCAGCTACACTATATCTTCACATACATTTTGTATATTGGACTAGCATATCCAATATTTGTAGATGTAACATGGTCCCACATACTCCATCAATTCAATTATTCCACCGTAACATACCTTTATGACATCCATGGAAAATAGCCCCAAACCATGTAATGATGATGGAGCAATGCGGTATATCCTTTCATTGACAAAAACATCAATGGTTATTTGAGAAAGATCCTTGGGTACCCATCGTTTCACTAGATGGTTGTACCTCAAGGGCACCTTGATGTCGTCTATGCTCTCATCATAACAAGAACATGACCCCCCTTTAGCAAGAAAAAATTCCACGCGTCTATGGAATTTTCTTTTGATCTTCTCACTTCTAGTTGATCTCTACCTGTTAGACCTACTAGATTTCTCACTTTCCTCTATTCTAATGGTATAGATGGTCTAAATGTGCCATACTTGGATTCCTCTATTATCTATGGAACAACATAATCATGTCCATGTTTATGCAATTATGGGTCATACAACCAAACTCAATTACCATGTTTAACACACTACCCATGTGCATTGATTTAATGGCTATAGAAAAAATAAAGGAAACCAAAATTATGAAATAAGAATAACCACCGTAATGAAGCTACATTTCAGCAAACGTTGATTATATGAATGTTTCTCTCTTAAGTGATTTTCTAGTACATTCCTTCCCTCATACTTGAATATCTATCTGAGTGAGGGGAGTTGATTACAAGAATCTTCCCAAAAATTATCCATATTACATCTCTTATATCACAAAATATATTTTCAATAGTTATCCCTATCCCTCTTTTTCCATTCTTCGATATACAAATATCTACTAGGAAACTCAATGGTTCTATCCACTACACAATATACAAGTCTTATTTACATCCTCTATACAAATACACAAATCTTATTTATATCAACTATACAAATATTCCAAATAGAAAGGTTCTAATATAGTTTTGGGCAAGTTTTATTAATCAAAAACATCATTTATGGTGTTTTCCCCATAATTACTCTATATTTTAAGTAATTATGAATTAATGGTGTAGTGTATGGCACATCATGACCAATACTCTCATGTGTGTGTGTCCTTCCAAGTCAATGTGAGCAATCATTTTATTCATTGATGTTGAGTACACTAGGTTGGTCATTTGTTGTTAGATGTGATCCAAGAGGAAGGCCTATAAAATATGTACCTAAAGATGTTCTAGAGAAGGAAGATGATGGAGAGCATGAAGATGTGGTTGAAGAAGATGCAATGGAGTAGGAATAAAATGGGGGCATGAAGAAATGTCACAAAAAAATATTGGGAGCTTGAAGAGGCATCAAACGAGGGAGTCCAAGAAGTAGAAAAAGATAACGATGTTCTTCATAATGTCTATTATGTTGTGCTCAACATCCCAAATATGGGTGCTATCTATAATCATTTTAATGATGTGGGAGGGTTGCATATGGATTATAATCCTAATGAGTTATATTATATTCAAGATGATGTTCAATATCTCTCTAATCAATATATGCAATCAAAATATATTAAAGTTGTGATCAATTTTAATATTTTTGTGATTTATGCATCCAAGAAAATAAATTAGTTCAACCATTTTGAAGGATGATTTTGGCTTAAGTGTGATCATAAAGGAGAAAAACTTATATGACTATATCTAAATTTAATACATAAAATCTTAACATTCTAATATAATTATTTGTAAGGTACCAAATCTATTATAATAGCTGAAAACATAAATATTGCAGAGAATAACAACATAACAACACAATAGATGAAACCACAACACCAAAATAATACCTTTATTGATAGGAAACAATGTTCACTTGACTCTTCAAGGAGGAAACCTCCAACATACCAGATATCTATTACAATAATTTTCAAGAAAAAACTTATCATGCCTTGGACTCCTATTTATTCTAAATCTATCTATCAAAAGAATAATCTAGAGGAAGATCTTCTAGAAGTGAAAGATTCTATTGGGTCTTCTTACATTTGAATTATTATTCCTTATTACTAGGCCTTATTAATATTGGCCTTTATTACATGGAAAATATATTATTATACCTACGTGAGTGGTTAGGGAGGTTAGGTCCCTAACATGCCCTGCCCCTTAAAAAACAACCTTGTCCTCAAGGCTTGAGATGAGCAAATTGTTGCAAAATGGTAGTTGGCTCCCAGGTGGCATCTACTGGAGTTGTATCTTTCCACTGTACTAACACTTCCTTGATGGTGCGATGATGGAGACAACACTTACACTGGTCCAAGACAACTTGTGGCTACCTTCTTCATCCAAATAAGGAAGACTAGTTTGAGTTTGGCACTTAGTTCCAATCACCTTCTTTAAGCAGGAGATATGAAAAACAATATGGAGCTTAGAATGACTGGGAAAAGCTAACTGATAGGACACCTATCCCACATGCTTGAGAAATGTATAATGACCATAAAATTTGGGCGCCAGTTTTTGAAAATGGTCATCCTTGAGTGAAGTCTTCTTATAAGATTGAAGTCGAAGAAACACTTGGTCCCCTTCAACAAATTGAATTTATGAGTGACCTTGATCTTCTTTTTGATTCATGTGCTTATGATCCATGAAAAAATTCTCTTTGAGGGTATGAAGAATAGCCTCTCAAACTGTAAGAGTTTGGTCAACTGGTTGGACCTTTGAGTCGTTGGGTATGTATGATAGAACTAAAGGTGGATTTTTTGCATATACTGCTTCAAAAGGAGTCATGTGAGTAGCTATATGGTAAGAACTGTTGTACCACCATTCAGATAGGGGTAACCATTAAGCCCACTGATTTTTTTATTCATATTCAAAAAAACTCAAATATGTTTCCAAACACTTGTTGACAACTTCATTTTGACCATTAGTTTGGGGATGATAGGCGATGATGAGATGCAATTGTGTGCTCTATATCCTGAATAGTTCTTGCCAAAAATTGCTGGTGAAAGTGGGATCTATGTAAGAAAAAATAGAATGAGGCATCCATGAAAGATATGATCCATGAAATGCAGAGCCACAGTGGAGGCAGTGAATGGGTGTTGAAGAGAACATAAATGAACATACTTGGAAATACAATCAACTATCACCATGATGACTAACTTATTTCCCAATTAAAGTAATCCAACAATGAAATCCATAGAGATATCCCTCCAAATAGAGGGTGGGATCGTAAGCGGTTATAGTGTGCCTCAGGATTTGAATGTTTCTCCCTTTTTGCATTGACATACATCACATTCTACCACAAAATTGTGAACTTCCTGTTTCATACCATCCCATAAAAAGGAACGTTTGACCCTGTCATAGGTTTTGGTAAACCTTGAGTGCCCAACTATGGGTGTAGCATGAAGCTAATAAAGCACCATGGATTTAAGTTGTGACTATTTACTTAAATACAAACGAACTTTGTAATGAATCTCATCATTGTGACAAGAGTACCCTGGGGAAACTGGAGAATTGTCTTGCAATTGTTGGATCAAACTCAAAATTTTGGGATCATGCAGCCATTCCTAGCAAACAGCTTGGAGCCAATCTAGTACAATGAAGGAGAGGGAAAAAAGGGATCCTTCATCTTCATATTTTCTTGAAAGAGAATAAACAACCATGTTGTATTTTCCTTTCTTGTAAATAATCTCATAATCATATCCAAATATCTTAGTCACCCATTTTTGTTTCTCTGATGATGAAAGATGTTGCTCCAGAAAATTCTTGAGGCTCTGATGATCTATATTAATTTGGAAGCATTGCCCCAACAGATAAGGGTGCCAGAGATCCACTGCATGTAGAATATCTAACATTTCCTTTTCATAGATTTATTGGACCAAATGTATCTCTAATAGTTGTTTGCCAGTAAAGGACAAAGTCCAACCATCTTGCATAAGGAATGTTCCAATTCCTCTTCGAGAAGCATCACATTCTAGGATAAAGGTATTTGTGAAGTCGGGAAGGGCCAAGACAAGATTGGTGCACATGGTCGCCTTCAAGGCTTGAAAGGAATGATCAACTACTAGAGTACAAGTGAAAGAATTATTTTTAAGGAGAGTAGTAAGAGGTGCCACAATATTTCCATAATTATTAAAAAATTGTGATAATATCGTGTTAAACCCAAAAAAACCACGCAAGATTTTGAGAGTCTTAGGGAGAGGCCAATCTTGAATAGCTTCAATCTTCTTAGGATCCACCCTGACACCTACCTTGCCAACAATATGACCCAAGTAATCAACTTCCAAGGCTCCAAAACCACATTTAGATTGTTTGAGGAAAATTTGGTGCTGAGAGAGAAGATGAAGAAATCGATCCACATGAGCAATATGGGTTGTCTAGGTTTTACTATATATGAGAATATCATCAAAGAAAACTTAAAAAAAATGATGGAGAAAAGGATGGAAGGCATGACTCACGAGGCTTTGGAAAGTGGAGGGAGCATTACACAAGCCAAAGGGCATGACCGAGAACTCATAGTGGCCCTCATAAGTTTGAAATGCGGTCTTAGGAATGTCTACCTCTTTCATATGTATCTAGTGGTAGCTAGAATGAAGATCAAGTTTAGTAAAGAACTAGGCACCACTTAATTCATCCAAGAGATCATCAATGGCATGAATGAGAAATTTGTCTTTGATGGTGAGTTTTTTGAGGGCACGAAATCTAGGACACATGCGCTAAGAGCCTTCTTTTTTAAGTAACATAACCACAAGAGAAGAAGAGGGGCTAGTACTAGGTGGAATAATGCTTGTGGCGAGCAATTCTTGAACAATTTTCTCAATTTCATTTTTCTGGGAAAAGGGATGATGATAGGGACGAACATTGTGAGGAAGGTTGTCAGGTATGAGGGGAATGGAATTATCATGAAAACCACAGGAAGGAGGAAGTCCTTGGGGAGTGGAAAAAATATCTTGATGTTTGGAGAGGATGGAATGGAGGTTATGAGGCATAGAGGGTGTCTTAGTGTCTTGAATGGAATGGAGTTGTGCAATAATTCTAGAATGACCTTTTTTGAGAATCTTTTCCATGTGATGGGAACTGATGATCTGAAGGGAACTTTCTTTGATTCCTTGGAACTTATACTATTGACCCTCCTGGTTGAATTGCATGGTTAATTCCTTAAAATCCATGAGAATGGGGCCTAGAGCCCTTAACCATTCGACACCCAACACAATGTCACAACCACCCATGTCGATAGCAAACATATGGGATTTCACATGGTACTGACCAATTTGGAGACACCAATTTTCACAATGCCCCCCACATTTCATGGGCCCACCATTGGAAATTATGATTTGAATTTTGTTGATTGCTCGAATATAACAATTAGTTTCTTGGGCAATGCAACGATGAATAAAATTATGGGTGCTACTACTTTAAATGAGGATGATGACCTTCCAATGCTTAATGTAATCAATGAGCTTAAGGGTTTGAGGAGTAGATAATCCATTGAGAGCATTCAGGGAAATGAATGGTTCAACTTCTAGGGGGTCTGAGGGTGGTGTCAGGTCAATGTGTTTAGGTGATTCAGCCATAGGGGGAGCCTCAACCTCTTCTTCAGAAACATCCTCAGAGATGGCCATAAACATATTTTGTTCCTTATACTTGTGCCTAGGAAAATATTTGTCATCACAATTATAACAAAGGCTCTTGAGTTGGAATTCAACCATTTCTGCCCGGGTCAAGTTTTTGGTCCTTAGTGGAGTGGAAAGAGGAGTGGGAGTGATTGGTTTAGGGAGAGGAATAAAGGAGGGTTTTCGGGTTTGAGAAGAGACAACCTAGTGTGCTTCCTTATCTATTTTAGTGTATTCCACCCAACTCTGGGGGTAGCCATGAGGATGTGGGCACATATATCATCCTTGAGGCCACTAATAAAGAATTCTCTGAAAAAAGCATCAGACATTCCTTTTATGTGGAAAGACAATCACTCAAAAGAAACTATAAAGTATTCCACTGTGCCAGATTCTGTCAACTTTTTCAAACGATCTAAATGGTTGGTGTCAGTGTCAAAGTGTTCATAAAGATATGCAACAAATTGTGTCCAAGCCACATACCCTTGGCGGGTATTTTTCTCCATTTCCACCATTTCCAACGTTCTTGATCTATATGGATAACACCATATCGAAGTTTGGAAAACTCATCCATAATTCCGTACAAAGAGAAATATTGTTCCATTTGAGTTACCCAAGTAGTGGGATCCGAGCCATAAAATTTGTTCACATCCACCCATGGAAGGTGGAGGTCATGCTGAAAGTGATGGTGCTGAAAAGTCTGGGAATTGGAGGAAGTTTCACCTTCGGGGTGCAAAAGTTGGTTAGAGGAGGTAAGGTCTCCAGTGATATTCAACTTGGCGCATATCTAGCTAGTGAAGGATGCAAGTTGGGTAGAGAGGTATGTTTTCAGGGTTTCCATTTTTGCGTCTATGGTGGAATGCATGTTTTTATTGATGGTGGAAATATTGGCACTGAGTTGCCACACTTCCTGCTAGGCCTTTGTGAAATCAGAGGACAAGGAATTGAGGTGGGCTTCAAGGTCTTGGATATGAGTGCGGGCCATGACGAAGGGGGGGGGAAACGAAAAGGGATGGGTGGGACCACAAATAAAAGGGGTTATGGGTGAAGGGTATCATGATGATCAGGGCAATGAGGGGAATCCAATGGGGTAAGTACCAAATAAGGGTACCAGAAGGGGTTCAGGTCCACGGGAAAAAAAATTGCTGGAAAATGATAGGTATGAATGCGATCATGGCAAAGAGAGGAATCCAATGGGATAGGGTTCAAATAATGGTGGTATCATAATCTAGACTTGTTTCTTTTTTTTATTCCTATGGATTTATACCCCGATCGGAATAATACTGCAGTGTTGAAAGGCCCCAAATTCTTAACAGGAGAAAATGTGTAGTAATTTCGCAACCAAAATGCAAGAGGAAAAGATGCACAACAATAGATCTTGTCTGTTCTATTTCTGTTTCCATCCCAAGGGTTAGGGTATTCATGGTTTCTACAGACAAGGGTTTGTATTGTGCTATAACTCTCTGATATACGTGCAGGGTCCAATAGTAGTACTTTCGGAGATAGAGCCTGTACAAGATAGGGTTCTGGAATCATCCTGAAATGAGTCATTGCAGAATTTTCGCTATAAAAACTTTTTTGTAATGTTTCAGACCCTGAACTTTGGAGTCTATTTATAGAAATTAGTAAGGTATCTATGGTAAAAAGTTAAGCTTCTGGGTCATCTTAAATTTGTAGATACACCTTGTGTAATATAGGGTATCTGACTAGTCCTATTGACTAGTCTCAAGAAGGTGTTCCAGGTAAAACAATCATAAATTCTTCCTAGAGTATCCAAATTGAGTGGGACTGGTT
The DNA here is from genome assembly GCA_009831015.1 of Picea engelmannii. Taxonomy (NCBI): domain Eukaryota; kingdom Viridiplantae; phylum Streptophyta; class Pinopsida; order Pinales; family Pinaceae; genus Picea; species Picea engelmannii. The sequence continues at coordinate 438,715 of ML782157.1, read as the reverse complement.
TCATTGGATTGTGGAAAGTTTGTAGTATTTTGGGTGTGAGTTTCAGAATTTTATATCATTCATTTTGTGCGGGGCACGCTATACAAGTGAGATCTCCTGGAAAGGAAAAAAATCGACAAGTTGCGGGGAAGTTACCGTAAATTCCACTTGGCACATCCAATTTTGATCAGACCTGTGGAATTGTAGAGAATAAATATCAGAGAACTACATAAAATAAATTTTCATACACAGAAGGGCTGAAACTTGGGAGATACAACAGAAGAAATATTGTCTAGCAGAAGCACCTCAAAATAAAGGTTCCATAGTGATACTTGGCCAACATGCCACCAAGAAAGGGAACTTCTACACCAACTAAGCCTCCAGAAAATCCTACTTGGACTCTTGATGAAGGTGAAGAAATGCATAGGGACATAAATGAACTACAAAAGAAGATGGATTTAATGGAAGCTAAGTTGGATACTAAGATGGATGGTTTAAAATGGGAGATCATGGAAGTATTGAAAAATTTCGTAACATAGAAGACACCTGAAAGTGAAAATGCATCCCATGAAATTCATGATGAGGACACAAGGAAGGTGAATCAAGAATGGAGAAACTCCAACTTTGTTTTGAAGACAAACCATGTTCCTACGATTGATATGAGGAAGTTTGATGGCAAGGACCCAATCACATGGATACTTCAGATGGAGCAATTCTTTGATCTCCATAATGTGCCACATACACAAAAGGTACGAATTGCTTCTTTATATTTAGAACCTAATCAATTTGTATGGTATCGATGGATTTGTTATTGCAAATCACTCGTCACTTGGACAATTTTCACGGAATAAATGATAGCACACTATGAGGATACAAGGAGCAATACCTTCTTTAGCCAATTGATAAATCTCAAGTAAAAGGGTTCAGTTACCGAGCACATTGAGAGCTTCCAAAGATTGAATATAAAGGTAACCGATATTCAAGATGAGTCCTTGATTGATGTATTCATAGGAACTTTAAAGGATAACATTCAACATGAGGTTTGCCTTTGGGAACCCAAATCATTAGAGAATTCATTTAAGGTGGCAAGAAATGTTGATAGTAAAAATATGGCTATGGCTACTAGAAGGACCAATCCTAACATCTATAGAGAGAACAATGCTCCTTCTTCTAAAACAACTCAACCTACAAGGTTGACACCTCAACAATTGGAGGAAAGAAAAGAAAAAGGTTTATGCTTTAA